>LR738553.1:473661-538661 GCA_902685375.1 Neostethus bicornis | reverse complement strand
GGTAGGAACATAGATCCTGGTTACCATGGTGAGGGTAGGATCGTAGATCCTGGTTACCATGGTGAGGGTAGGATCGTAGATCCTGGTTACCATGGTGAGGGTAGGAACATAGATCCTGGTCACCATGGTGAGGGTAGGAACATAGATCCTGGTTACCATGGTGAGGGTAGGATCGTAGATCCTGGTTACCATGGTGAGGGTAGGATCGTAGATCCTGGTTACCATGGTGAGGGTAGGAACATAGATCCTGGTCACCATGGTGAGGGTAGGAACGTGCGATCCGGCGTTCGTGAGGAGAAGGATCTGGTACCGGTTATAGAGAGGTAGCGGGGATCCGGTGTGGGTGAGGAGAAGGATCTGGTACCGGTTATAGAGAGGTAGAGGTGATCCGGCGTGGGTGAGGAGAAGGATCTTTTTCTTCTTCTGTTCATACTTTGATTAAAGCCTCAGACACTGGACGGAAGGTTGCCATGGAGACGTGGAGCTTGATCTGGTTTATGGGGTTCAATTTAAATGTCAGAGTGTGTAACAGTTATAAAGGCAAGAGGTGGTGGCCGGGGAGCGGACACACACGCACACACACACACACACACTGTATATAAACACACACACGCACACACATACTGTATATAAACATACACACACACGCACACACATACTGTATATAAACATACACACACACACATACTGTATATAAACACACACACGCACACACATACTGTATATAAACATACACATACACACACACACACACATACTGTATATAAACACACACACGCACACACATACTGTATATAAACATACACACGCACACATATACTGTATATAAACATACACACACACACACACATACTGTATATAAACACACACACACATACCACTGACCAGAGTCACACACACACACACCATGGTTTTTTTTCTTACTCTGAGAATTATTTTTTTTAAATTAACCTTTGGCTCAAAATAATACGACCTTTTTTTAAAAAATTAATTTCTATTCGTTTAGACTTGAATCTAATGATTTAATTAGACTTTACATTCCAGCTAATTAAACATCTCCGGCCGCCTGCAGGCAGAATGCTGTCGTCATGGTAACCAGCTGATGTTTGGTACAAACCAAACTCTCTCTCCATCACCCGGTCTAAATAAAAATAAAATTGATTTATCTGATTAGAAGTTTTACTCTTAAGTTTTATAAAAATAAAAAATCGGCACATTTAGTTTTTTTTACTTTTTTTCATTCTTATTACCAGTAAAACTAGTAAAACTCTGCAAGTGACCAGTCAGTTATTAAAACCTGGAGGTCTGTGTAATCCTGCGTTCATCCAGGAGTGATCTCTTCTTTTCCTTCCATCCTTCCCCTCTAGGGGGCGCCACAGCAAGTCAGTTTCTTCCATCTAACCCTGTCTCCTGCATCTTCTTCAGTCACACCAACTATCTTCATGTCTTCCTTCACTGTATCCATGAACCTCCTCTTTGGTCTTCCTCTAGTCCTCTTTCCTGGTGGTTCCAAACCCAGCATCCTTCTTCTGATGTACTCTCTCTCTCTCCTCTGCACATGTCCAAACCATCTCAGTCTGACCTCTCTGACTTTAAAACCTCTAACATGTGCTGTTCCTCTGATCCTGTCCATCCTGGTCACTCCCAGAGAGATGTGTCGGGCATAAATAGAAAGTGGTCGGACGAATATGTAAAACATGTATCACGGAACGTGACGGGAGATTTGAAATGCCAAGTTGAGCAACTCTAGTCTCGCACCTGCAGAACTGAAGGAAGACTTCTTGAAGCAGCATGGAGATACAAGAACACAACGCTTGCTGAATTCAAGGTGAAGAGAGCCAGATTCAACAAAAAAGCCATTCTGCCCGCTCTTGGATTCGTACCCACCAACAAACCGATCCTCACAGCATCGTACGAAGTTGCTTATCTGATCGCAAAGCAGGGGAACCTGCACACCGCACACCGTTGGCGAAACACTCGTAAAACCAGCTGCATTAAAGATGGCGAAGCTGATACACAGAACAGTTGCTGAAGGTAAATTCAGTCAGTCAGTCATCTTCTTATCCGTCTCTCCCTTTTGAGATTGCGGTGGGTGCCGGAGCCCATCCTGGCCAATTCAAGGCGAAGGGCAGAATACACCCCGAACAGGTCACACACTCATTCCTAGGGGCCAATCAACCTAGCATGCATGTCTTTGGGAGGAAACCCACACAAACACAGGGAGAACATGCAAACTCCACACAGAAAGGACAGTGTTCCAAGAGTCGTCCCCACCCAGGACTCGAACCCATGACCTTCTTGCTGTGAGGCCACTGTGCTACCCACTGCGCCACCGTGCAGCCTGAAGGTAAATTACTAGTAAAAAAAAAATTCATATTTTATTTTTTACTAAAAAGGGTTTGGTGCCTCCAACAAGGTCAAGAACCACTGTCTCTTGACCAATCAGCATGGCCGGTCTCACCACACTGTCTCTAGACCAATCAGCATGGCCGCTCTCACCACACTGTCTCTAGACCAATCAGCATGGCCGCTCTCACCACACTGTCTCTAGACCAATCAGCATGGCCGGTCTCACCACACTGTCCCTAGACCAATCAGCATGGCCGCTCTCACCACACTGTCTCTAGACCAATCAGCATGGCCGCTCTCACCACGGTGTCTCTAGACCAATCAGCATGGCCGCTCTCACCACACTGTCTCTAGACCAATCAGCATGGCCGCTCTCACCACACTGTCTCTACACCAATCAGCATGGCCGCTCTCACCACACTGTCCCTAGACCAATCAGCATGGCCGCTCTCACCACGGTTTTCTACACTTTCCCTTTCATTCTAGCTGAAACTCTTCTGTCACACATCACACCTGATACTTTCCTCCACCCGTTCCAGCCTGCCTGCACACGCTTCTTCACCTCTTTTCCACACTCTCCATTGCTCTGGACTGTTTATCCTAGATACTTTAAATCTTCCACCTTCTTTATCTCTTCTCCCTGTAACCTCACTTTTCCATTTGGATCCCTCTCATTCACACACATGTACTCTGTTTTACTCTGACTAATCTTCATTCTGATTCTTTCTAGAGCAGACCTGGGCAAATTAAGGCCCGCGGGCCACATCCAGCCCTTTGTACGTCCCTGTCCGGCCCGCGTGAGGCCAATCATAAACACCATAAATTAAACTTTTTTTTTTTTAACTTTTATTTTGAAATTTTATTTTGAAAAGCGTTACGTCGCTACGTATGCACGTCGTAGACGTAGCACCTTCACTCGCGTATACACGTGTGTGAGTGAAGGTGATGCTGTTCGCCGGGTTATCCCCAAGACGGCACACCCCAAGAAAAGAAAAGTTGATAACGAATGCCGTATTTTCAAGAAAACATGGACTTCCAAATATTTCTTTACAGAAATGAAAGCAGTGAGCTTAGTCTGTGGTGCACAGGTTGCTGTGTTCACCACTACACCACCAAGCATGAAATCTGTCTGGTGAAGAGCGGGCAAGGGAGTCAAAACTACAAAACCAACAAGGATTTTTCACTAAACTTCACACTCCCAGAGATGCAGCCGTCAGGACTGATTATCTTCTGATGATCAGTACCCGCTATTCGAAATATTTAATTTAAGTATTTTACAATGAAAGAAAGTTGGTGGCCCTCTGACACAATTCAGGCTTCTCATGCGGCCCCTGATAAAAATGAATTGCCCACCCCTGTTCTAGTGCAAACCTCCACCTCTCCAGCTTTTCCTCCACCTCTTCCCTCCTCTCACTACAGATCACGATGGGGATCACAGAAAGACAAACTACAGGTGAGTATGATACGGTTTGATGTCATCTTTTGTTTAGGATTTGATTTGTTTCACATATTTTTGTTTTGATTCAGAGTTACTGACCATTAAAAAATATGTTCTCCACCATAAGGAGAAAAAACATTAGGGATGTTATTAATGAGCCGCAGACGGACCGCAGCGTTCTCTTTTAAAACAAGAGATGAGATGGATTTTTTTTCACAGAAAGAACTTGGTTTGTTGCTTCATTTAAGAAAGAATCTAAAAGAAAACAAAATTAATTAAAATATCAAATCTTTTAGAGAACATTATTAAATATTTTTAAAGATCAAATAGTACAAAAAACACTTTCAGCTCTTTTTTTACATCCTGACAAACAAATATTTGTCTGTTTCAGTTTGTAAATAAAAACTTGACAGAATTTCTTTTCAGACGCAGCGTGTGAAAATATTCACAGAAATAACGTGTTTGAGCAGAAATATTCCAGCTAAACAAAAATAAACATGTTTTTCTCTGTTGTTTCTCGAGTCGCTCTGTTTGTTGTTCACACACCTGAAAACAGAAGGATTCAACCCGACCCGTCCCGTCCTCATCTTTCACCAACTGCAGCTCGGTCTGGATCTTAAAATTTTTTAAACAGAATTCAGTTTAACTAAAACAAAACCTACAACAAGCCTCTGCTGCCGAGAGTCTGACCCCCAGGGTCCCCGTCACCGGCTGCCACCCATCTTTTCCTTCCCCCGACCCTTATGGCCGTTCCTACAGCTAGTGAGCCCACTGGAAGGTCAGTCCATGTCCCCTGATCGGGTTGAGCCCAGGCAGGCCCAGGGGTAAAAGCACGGCCACCAGGCGCTCGCTTTCGTGCCCCTTTTTGGGGCCTGGCTTCATGGGGCAGGGGCAATTAGCCAAACACCTTGTGAGCTTCGTCCACAGGGTGGTTGGGCTCACTATTAGAGATGGATTGAGGAGCTCTGCCATCTGGGAGGAGCTCGGAGAAGAGCAGAGCTCCTCCCTCTATCTCTGAGTGAGATCCCAGTCACCCACCATGTTGCTCCAATGCATCTGATGCATCTGCAGCGCATGCGCACCAATAACGTGCAGCTTTGATTCTAATAACAAACATAGTTACACACCTGCATAAATAAACATACTCAGTACATGATATATGTTTACCACACCATTACCTTTCACTTATTCAGAAAGGGTCGCTGGGGCGACCCCATCAGTACCGAATCCACCCAGGCTTTACCGCAGATCCAGGGTCTGACTCTGGGTCTCAAAGTCCCTGCAGCAGGTCTGACTCTGGCTCTCATAGTCCCTGCAGCAGGTCTCACTCTGGGTCTCATAGTCCCTGCAGCAGGTCTGACTCTGGGTCTCATAGTCCCTGCTGCAGGTCTCACTCTGGGTCTCATGGTCCCTGCAGCAGGTCTGACTCTGGCTCTCATAGTCCCTGCAGCAGGTCTCACTCTGGGTCTCATAGTCCCTGCAGCAGGTCTCACTCTGGGTCTCATAGTCCCTGCAGCAGGTCTGACTCTGGGTCTCATAGTCCCTGCAGCAGGTCTGACTCTGGGTCTCATAGTCCCTGCAGCAGGTCTGACTCTGGCTCTCATAGTCCCTGCTGCAGGTCTGACTCTGGGTCTCATAGTCCCTGCTGCAGGTCTCACTCTGGGTCTCATAGTCCAGGATTCAGTTTTTTTCTACTAAGAATAAAAACAATAATATTGCGTGATTTTCAAAATAAAAGCAGATTTAATCAGCCTTTATTTTATTGTAAATTATCTCCTTTATTATCCAAGCCCCGCCCCCACGCACGCGCGCACACACACACACACATGCACACGTACACACACATACACACGCACACACACACACACACTCACACACACACATACACAAACACACGCACACACATATACACCATTTCCCTCTGCAGCCCATCGCTGTTTAAATAAACAGTGAATAAAAGAGAAACTTTATTCAGGCTTTAGGGCGTGAATTATAATTTGGCCCAACTCACCGCCCCCTCCATACCCAAACACACACACACCCTGCCATTAAGATCCACCACCTCCCCGCAACCCCCCCATATCACCACCACCCTGATCTTCATCTCCCGCAGCAACTTTGCCCACAGCCTTTCCCGGCATCTGATTGGCTGTTCACTCCGCCCCCGCCTCGGATTCAAACTCACCACTTTTTTATTCAGAGATTCATTACAGGCTGCGGGTGGAGGCTGGGGGGAAGCGGCGGGGGGGCTTAATAAATACTCCCACCCACACCTTTCACTCAATGTGTGTGTGTGTGTGTGTGTGTGTGTGTGTGTGTGTGTGTGTGTGTGTGTGTGTGTGTGTGTGTGTGTGGGTGAGTGACGGGGTTCTTTTACTATCCTCTTGGAAAAAAGGAGGCAAAGCAACCAGTACTTTACGTTTCATTTTTGCAGGAAGTTTTTTTTTCAGGATGTTTTTTGAGAATGTCTTAAAAACACATTTCTTTTACTAACTTTAGACTGAAAGAATAGAAAAGAATGAAGAAAACACCCATAATTATACAAAGTGACGGGTAACACCTGACTGAGCTCAACGACATGATGACTTCTTAACGGAAGTGAAACCCTGGCCACGTCACCAGTGATCTGCGCCGCAGTAAGGTGTGTGAGCGCGCGCGTGTGTGTGAGGACACACAAAATGTTCATCATTTAGCGCGCTAGATTTTGTGCATGTAGCGGCCCGGATGGCTTTCCATAACCTGCGGCTAATAAGGGCCCAAGAAAAAGGACGCATTTCCTGTGAGACTGAGTGTGTGTCTGTACGTGTGTGTGTGTGCGTACGTGCGTGCGTGCGTGTGTGTGCGCGTGCGTGCGTGTGTGCGTGCGTGCGTGTGTGTGTGTGTGCGTGTGCGTGCTTGGAATCTGCGGACTACCTTTAATAAAACATCAGTTTTAGGTTTTAAAATCTACACCTTTTCATGAGTTTTTCCTGCTCATTCAACATGTGTTGTGGTTCTACTTCAACTTATCACCTTAAAGCCTACAGAGTTCTAACAGCCTGAACCTACAGAGTTCTAACAGACTGAACCTACAGAGTTCTAACAGCCTGAACCTACAGAGTTCTAACAGCCTGAACCTACAGAGTTCTAACAGACTGAACCTACAGAATTCTAACAGACTGAACCTACAGAGTTCTAACAGACTGAACCTACAGAGTTCTAACAGACTGAACCTACAGAGTTCTAACAGCCTGAACCTACAGAGTTCTAACAGCCTGAACCTACAGAGTTCTAACAGACTGAACCTACAGAATTCTAACAGACTGAACCTACAGAGTTCTAACAGACTGAACCTACAGAGTTCTAACAGACTGAACCTACAGAATTCTAACAGACTGAACCTACAGAGTTCTAACAGACTGAACCTACAGAATTCTAACAGCCTGAACCTACAGAGTTCTAACAGACTGAACCTACAGAGTTCTAACAGACTGAACCTACAGAGTTCTAACAGCCTGAACCTACAGAGTTCTAACAGACTGAACCTACAGAATTCTAACAGACTGAACCTACAGAGTTCTAACAGACTGAACCTACAGAATTCTAACAGCCTGAACCTACAGAGTTCTAACAGACTGAACCTACAGAGTTCTAACAGACTGAACCTACAGAGTTCTAACAGACTGAACCTACAGAGTTCTAACAGACTGAACCTACAGAGTTCTAACAGACTGAACCTACAGAGTTCTAACAGCCTGAACCTACAGAGTTCTAACAGACTGAACCTACAGAGTTCTAACAGACTGAACCTACAGAGTTCTAACAGACTGAACCTACAGAGTTCTAACAGCCTGAGCCTACAGAGTTCTAACAGACTGAACCTACAGAGTTCTAACAGACTGAACCTACAGAGTTCTAACAGACTGAACCTACAGAGTTCTAACAGACTGAACCTACAGAGTTCTAACAGACTGAACCTACAGAGTTCTAACAGACTGAACCTACAGAGTTCTAACAGCCTGAACCTACAGAGTTCTAACAGACTGAACCTACAGAGTTCTAACAGACTGAACCTACAGAGTTCTAACAGACTGAACCTACAGAGTTCTAACAGACTGAACCTACAGAGTTCTAACAGACTGAACCTACAGAGTTCTAACAGTCTGAACCTACAGAGTTCTAACAGACTGATCCTACAGAGTTCTAACAGACTGAACCTACAGAGTTCTAACAGACTGCAGACTGAACCTACAGAGTTCTAACAGCCTGAACCTACAGAGTTCTAACAGACTGAACCTACAGAGTTCTAACAGACTGCAGACTGAACCTACAGAGTTCTAACAGTCTGAACCTACAGAGTTCTAACAGACTGAACCTACAGAGTTCTAACAGACTGAACCTACAGAGTTCTAACAGACTGAACCTACAGAGTTCTAACAGACTGCAGACTGAACCTACAGAGTTCTAACAGACTGAACCTACAGAGTTCTAACAGTCTGAACCTACAGAGTTCTAACAGACTGAACCTACAGAGTTCTAACAGACTGAACCTACAGAGTTCTAACAGTCTGAACCTACAGAGTTCTAACAGACTGAACCTACAGAGTTCTAACAGACTGAACCTACAGAGTTCTAACAGACTGAACCTACAGAGTTCTAACAGACTGAACCTACAGAGTTCTAACAGCCTGAACCTACAGAGTTCTAACAGACTGAACCTACAGAGTTCTAACAGACTGAACCTACAGAGTTCTAACAGACTGAACCTACAGAGTTCTAACAGACTGCAGACTGAACCTACAGAGTTCTAACAGACTGAACCTACAGAGTTCTAACAGTCTGAACCTACAGAGTTCTAACAGACTGAACCTACAGAGTTCTAACAGACTGATCCTACAGAGTTCTAACAGACTGCAGACTGAACCTACAGAGTTCTAACAGACTGAACCTACAGAGTTCTAACAGTCTGAACCTACAGAGTTCTAACAGCCTGAACCTACAGAGTTCTAACAGACTGAACCTACAGAGTTCTAACAGCCTGAACCTACAGAATTCTAACAGTCTGAACATACAGAGTTCTAACAGCCTGAACCTACAGAGTTCTAACAGCCTGAACCTACAGAGTTCTAACAGACTGAACCTACAGAGTTCTAACAGACTGAACCTACAGAGTTCTAACAGCCTGAAACCACAGAGTTCTAACAGACTGAACCTACAGAGTTCTAACAGCCTGAACATACAGAGTTCTAACAGACTGAACCTACAGAGTTCTAACAGCCTGAACATACAGAGTTCTAACAGCCTGAACCTACAGAGTTCTAACAGACTGAACCTACAGAGTTCTAACAGACTGAACCTACAGAGTTCTAACAGCCTGAACATACAGAGTTCTAACAGCCTGAACCTACAGAGTTCTAACAGACTGAACCTACAGAGTTCTAACAGCCTGAACCTACAGAGTTCTAACAGACTGAACCTACAGAGTTCAAACAGACTGAACCTACAGAGTTCTAACAGACTGAACCTACAGAGTTCTAACAGCCTGCAGACAGAACCTACAGAGTTCTAACAGCCTGCAGACTGAACCTCCAGAGTTCTAACATCCTGCAGACTGAACCTACAGAGTTCTAACAGCCTGCAGACTGAACCTACAGAGTTCTAACAGACTGAACCTACAGAGTTCTAACAGACTGAACCTACAGAGTTCTAACAGACTGAACCTACAGAGTTCTAACAGACTGAACCTACAGAGTTCTAACAGCCTGCAGACTGAACCTACAGAGTTCTAACAGACTGAACCTACAGAGTTCTAACAGACTGAACCTACAGAGTTCTAACAGACTGAACCTACAGAGTTCTAACAGCCTGCAGACTTTGCTCTGTCTTTTTTATATTAAGGTGTGCACTCTTTGTCAGGTCTCACAAGTTGTGACTTTTTTCCAGACATTTTTAAACATTTTCTTGCAGTACAAAAGAAAAGAAAACAATATGCATAAGGTCTGAAAAGGAGCAGTCTGAAGCCGAAGCCTATGATGCCTGACCCTAACTCAATTAAACTGTGTGTAATTGAGCTGGTGACTCTTTAACAACAACAACAAAAAAAAATCAACATGTATAGCAGTTTACATTTTATTATGGTCATTTTATTAGGTAAATGTAGCACTTTGTGATCTCCACTGGAGATATAAAGTGCGTTTACAAATAAAATTTTTATTATTATCATTATTATTTGTTCATGCTCATGTAATTCATCACTGTTTGTCACTTCCTGCTGCTTGTGTTACTTTTTTTTTTTTACCCCCTTTGCACTTACAGTCTGTATTGACCTCAATGTTTTGTCACATTATTCCCTCTATTTTATTATTTTAATATTTTATTATTTTTATTCATCTTCTTGTATTTCTTTCTTGTTGCTGCTGTGACGCACAAATTTCCCAAGTGTGGGATTAATAAAGTAAATCTATCTATCTATCATAAATGAAAGTGTCCATCTTTAGAACTCTTTTTCTACATATTCTCCATTTTTACTCTGATGAGGGGTTCTTCTTTTCCATTCTGCAGAACGCCGTGATCTGATTCTGAGTTTAGAAACAAGATGGAAGGAACCACGCACACCATGTACAGACATGTCAAATATTTTTTTTGTTGTTCTAACTTTGAGAGTTTTTTATTCAGAATAAATTAACTTAATGAATTGTTTGCTCATTACTTTTTTAAAAATCCTTTAAACCTTAATTACTGTGTTTTACTGAGAAAGCTCTTTAAATTTTAAAGTATTCCTAACTTTATTTAATTTTATTTTATTTGTTCAGCCCAAAATCACAGAGTTTCTGTCTCAATGGGTTCACATGAAAGATTTAGGAGGAAAAAACCAAGAAAAAGAGGAACGTATAGACACAAATACACAGCAATAAAAATAACAAACAAATGATGACTAAACAAGACTAATACATTCCTGCCCTTACACTCTCCTTCACGGTGAGAAAAAACTCCTAAAAAAACATCAGTGGGGGAAAATTGAGAAACCTCGTAGGATCCACTTTATGGTTCTTAGCTTTGGAAAAAAATATTCCTGCAAACATTGACAATGTTTTATTTTGACAGGATTTAATTGTTTAAAGAAGTTGGATTAAAAGCAGATAAATTTGGTTTTAATTCCAGCATCAGATCAGACACGTTTGGACTTTAAAAGCAGGTCAAGTTTGATGGTTTCAGTCTTTGGTTTCTGGAGTAAAAGCATTGATCCATGCTGAACATGAACGTTTACTGGTCCGTTATTTCACGCAGGAACGCTCGCTAATGAGGAAATCATCCTAATTAGATTAAGACAGTGGCAGCAGAATGAGAACATGACCAATTATCAGCTGCCAGTGTTTTTATGGCTCCTTCACACCCTCCCACACACCTTTCAGGTGATGAGTTTCTAATTACTTCTCTGAGGGGGAGTGAAGCCGCTGCCTGCGCTGTGTGTGTGTCCCTGTGTGTGTGTGTGTGTGTGTGTGTGTGTGTAGGTAAAACACACACACAGATTTGCTTTGTTTTCAGCACAGTAAAGAAGGATCAAAGATTCAAGGCAGATGCAGCACAAACCGCTTTCCTGTAAAAATGTCAGCACAGCTACAAAGAAACGTCTGATCGTTCAGCTGAAGGTTACGATAAGACGTGTTCACAGAAACATCATGGACGTGAGGATAAAAGAACAAAGCTGCCAAGGCCGTGTGGTCCTGCTGCCAGACCATCAGAGCCAGGGGAGGAACAGGACAAGAACCTGTAAACAGGAGGTTTTCCATCCACATCTTTCCAGGTCTAGAAGGTTGTCAGGGAGCTGGCTGAACTCACACCAGGCATGGTTTACGTGGATCAGACCAGAGTACCACTGTCCCCCTTGGCCTGCACTCACATATGGTTTCACCATTCAGAACGCTTCAGCATTCTTGTTGAACGAAACAGACTCCATTTCTAAGTTAACTTTGTTGGTTTGCAGCAAATCAGCTGAGACAGAGTACGGTACCCCACGATCCTGATTGGGTATAATAATATTCACCAGTCCCTTTCACAGTCTAGTGATGAAAACGTCTTCTGTTTTTATGGGAAGAAAAATTATGTATCGTTGGAACAACGTGATGTCACACATTCTGTTTTGTGCTCCGGCACGGCTCGTGGTCTCTCTGCATACCGAGTTTAACTGAACCGTGTACTGCGACACCATACAGGCTGAAATGAGCTTCCTCTGCAGGGTGGACGGGATTTCTCTCAGAGAAAGAGGGAGGAGCTCTGCCATCCAGGAGGCACTCGGAGTAAAGGCCGTTGCTCATCCAGATCAAGAGAAGCCAGACGGGGTGGTTTGGGCACCCCATCTGGCTGCTCAGAAAGTGTAAGCAAAAAGGTCATGGGTTCGAGTCCCGGATGGGGACGAGGCTTGGAACACTGGCCTTTCTGTGTGGAGTTTGCATGTTCTCCCCGTGTATTCTCTGGTTTCCTCCCACTCTCCAAAAACATGCATGTTAGGTTGATTGGCCACTATAAAATTCCCCCGTAGGAATGAGAGTGTGTGGCCCCTTTTCAGGGTGTACCCTGCTACTCACCTTGAATCAGCTGGGATAGGCTCCGGCACCCCCCGTGACCTCGTTAGAGATGGACGGTTTAGGAGACGAAACGAGATGAAAGTTCACAGAGGGTAATGTGTGTTTTTTTCTGCTCATTCTTTTTTTTTTTTTTGCAATAATGACACATTTTAGTTTCAAAATGTTTCAAAACGTGTTTAAATTTTAATAAAATCTTAAAGTGTGAAGATTCTTCAGATTCTTCAGTCTTGAGATGAACAAACAGAAACGTAATAAATCTGCAGGATGTTTTGGTGACATGAGGAAAAGGTGACCATCCCATCATCTCTGGAGGAAAAGAGATCCTGTGGTTCAGGACTGAACGCTCTGAGGCAGAACTATGCACGTGTCATTTATTAGAGCATTAATATTGTAGTTTTATTCTTTCTGAAAACCCCTGCAGGGTCTCCACGCAGCAGCATGGAGGAAAATAATTGCTGAATGTTTCTTCTCTGGGACGTTTTATGGCTGTAATCCAGCTGTGGAAACGTTAATGTGATGATGTCTTATTGCAGAAGAAGAAACCTGCTCCTCGTGGTCACAACGTCGTGTGTGCACAGACATGACAGAAAACTCAGTGTCAGGAGCAGACTTTGCCATCTGTGGATACGATTCTCACCAGACTGACTGTTTCTCACTATTTTATTTTATCTGCAACAAATCTTTATTTTATCCAACTAAGTTTGACAAAATAAAATCCAACTTTATCACCATTCGGTATCACCTACAGTACGCCTCCAGAACTCCATATATGGCTTATGTAAATGATCTGTGTATATGTAATGGTATTTAAATGAGCCGCTCATTTTTATTTTATATTTTTGCACACCTGTATCAAAACAAGTTCCTAGTCTCTGATAGTTTTCACTGACATGAAAATAAAAGCATTCTGATTCTGATTCTCATTATTCATGCACAATGACGAGGTGTTATTGTGGTGATGTGTGGATATTCTGAGTACATTTACTACTGTACAGTTTGTAACTGCTGCTATGTGAAAAGTGTTTTTTTTATTATTATTATTATTTCAAAGCTGATCCAGAAGATCTCTTTACTAAACTTGAGAGAATAGGAAAAGGCTCGTTTGGTGAAGTGTTCTTTGAAAGTGGGTACCACTAGCAAGAGGAACTGAAAAATGGTCGCCAAGGCGCCAAGGCGTGCGTCTCTGTGAGTGTCACACTGATCTTAAAGACAGAAAGTGTTGTTGCAGGGAGTCCATGTTGGTCACTGCAGGTGATCCAAGAACATGCTGGATGTTTTTATTATTAATTAATCATAGGTAGGACCATCCTGTGTAGGATATAAAATCTATGGTGGCAGCAGACGCATGAACGCACACGGTTTCAAAATGAGTTCAAACATGCTGATCAACAATGTGTCAATATCAGAGGTGTCAAGTAGCGAAGTAAGACTACTTCGTTACCTTACTCAAGTAGAAAATCTCGTTATCTTTACTTTAACGAAGTAATTATTTTTTTGTCTACTTTTTACTTTTACTCACTACTTTTTTATGCAATTATCTGTACTTTTACGTCGTTAATTTTATAAAAAGTAGTCGCTACTTTCTCTATTTTGTCACCGTTAAAAAGCCGCGACTGTTTGTCTGAGTTTTTTTTTTTTTTTATGAACCCTGAATGCATCAAACAAAGGAACAGATGAATGATTGGCTGAAAGGTCCAGTCAATCATTACTTTGGGGCGAGTAGCACCGCCCACAAACTTTTAAAGAGCAGGATTGTCGATTTGCGTGTTTGAGAGTTGTTGCGGGCTCGAAAATCAAAGTGTTTCTGATGCTGCAACACTGAACTTTGATTGAATTATCAGGTTTTTAAAAAAAAAAAAAAACAACAACAGCAAAGAAATATTTTATTATTATTATTTTTAGTCTGCGGTTATTGTAAACGTCTTTGCTGAAAATGTTGTAGATGGTATTTTTATAAAAATAACTTTGATCTGTGACGCACTATTTTATCTTTAGAAACAAAGCTAATTGAACTGAATAATCCATAAATAGTAGTGGATGAAGTATTTGTGCTTAAAAGCATCCAAAATGTTATTGATTAGTTTATAAAGACTGACTGAGGAGATTAAAACTACACATCGCTTAGATTTTGTATAATGTAGATGTTTGGGGTAACATTAAAAAAACCTTATATGTACACATATATATGTAGATATGTATATATATATATATAAATTTATATATACCGTCTCCTAAGTCCCGCCCCTACTGGTTTCTTTCTGGGTTTCTTAAAATCTTATTTCCCTGGTTATTTTTTTATTTTTACAGTTCTTAAAATTTTAGAAAAAGAATCCTCCCCTCCGTACCCACACCTACCAGATTCTGACCCTAAAGTCTGCCCGCTTCACCATCTTTAGAAATCACTGTGTAGGAGTCAGTGTACAGACGCAGTACACACACACACACACACACACAAACACACACACACATACACCCACAAACGCACACACACATACACACACACACTTGATATATGAAATAATGCTTTTTGTTTTTTGGACCGTGCAGAGACCCATCTTCTCACACATGATCAGAATAATAATTATCATTAAAAACGTGAATGATTTCTATATGTTTTATTAGCAGCAGTGTTTTTACTCTGTGGTTTTTGTCCTGTGGGTGTCTGTGGGACTCTGTGGGTATTTGTGGGTGTGTGTGTGTGTGTGTGGGTGTCTGTGGGACTCTGTGGGTATCTGTGTGTGTGTGTGTGTGTGTGTGGGTGTCTGTGGGTGTCTGTGGGACTCTGTGGGTATCTGTGGGTGTGTGTGTGTGTGGGTATCTGTGGGTGTGTGTGGGTGTCTGTGGGACTCTGTGGGTATCTGTGGGTGTGTGTGGGTATCTGTGGGTGTGTGTGGGTATCTGTGGGTGTCTGTGGGACTCTGTGGGTGTCTGTGGATGTGTGTGGGTGTCTGTGGGTGTGTGTCTATGTCTGTGGGTGTGTGTGTGTGTGTGTGTGTGTGTGTGTGTGTGTGTGTGTGTGTGTGTGTGTGTGTGTGTGTGTGTGTGAGTGTGTGAGCATGTGGGGGCCCCGTCTGTGGGGGCGGGTCATCTTTATTCAGCATCTCCATTAAAAACATGTCGTCCATGTTTGACATTAAAGCTCCTGACGTGCTGTTTGGAAATAAAGATGTCATTCATCCAGACACCTTGTACACATCCAGGTAGATATCTAGAGGTGGGGGTGGGAGTGTGTGTGTGTGTGTGTGTGTGTGTGTGTGTGTGTGTGTGTGTGTAGCGGGGCGGGGGGGGGGTTTATTGGGAGATGTTTGGGATGACAGTGAGTGATGGCCGGCTGATCCGCCTGCAGACGTTGTGACCTGATTTATTACAAACATGTTCCGGTACACCGGGGTGTGTGAGAACGTCAGGGACAGTGTTCCCTTTAAGCTGCGCGCCCCACTGCTGGCAAGTTAATAGCGCACAGGAAAACCTATGCAGCGAACAAAATAAAAATTCATTTCAATTAAAGATGGAAAAATGAGACAAAACTCCAAAGCATTTCTCTTTCTTCTTTCTTTCTGAAACAAATTGCTTCGAATCGAAGCTTCGAAATTTGGCTCGTTACTACTGCTGACGTCACAAAAGAGGAAATGTTTTTGCTCCGCCCCCTTCTGCTCAGGATGCTTGTGTGTTTGATCAGACACATAAAAAATTAGAGGGAACATTGGTCGGGGACATCTTAAAGTTTAAGGAATGAAGCAAAGGAAGTAACGTGGGGGTGTGGGGGCGTGGGCGGGGTGTGGGTGGGGTGATCATAAAGTCACTGTAAAATAATCGGGTTTCATTCCGTTGGAAGTCTCACTGGAATAAAAGTATTGGGTAAATCTCTGAAATATGAGAATCATAATCACAGGCTTGAATAAAATTCAGAAATAAAAATGACATTTAATTATTTTATACATTTTAAAGTTCTTTTGTGGGTTCTTTTTGTTCAGAAAGACTTTATGAGGAAAAAAAAGAAAAATTACTCCTGTTTTAGATTCTCGTAAATTTGTAATTAAGTTTAAATTTTTTCTCGTAACTGATCCTGTACCAACCAATCATGTTGAGCCGTTGGGTTTCCATAGCAACAATTGACCTGCTGCATGTTACCATCGTCATGGCGACCAGGAGACTGGGAGTGATCAGGGCATCTCACTAGGATACCTTCCTCAGTGGTGAGGAGATCCAAAAGCAGAACCAGGACCAAACAGAGACAGGGAACACCTTGGGATCCTGAACTGGAGGATGTGGTCGGGGTGAGGAAAGCCAGGGCTTCCCGCTGAGGAATGTTCCGTTCTATCGTCTTCCACTTATCCGGGGCTGGGTGCAAGGGCAACAGCCTCAGACCGGAAAACCTTGCTTCCGGTCTGAGGAAGCAAGATTTCCTGTTTGAACACTGAGCTCATCACCAGGCCAGCCAGAAACAGAGACATGTAGCTGCTGTTAGATCCTAGAAGCTGGTAAAGTCTGGTTCATCAGGGTTCTGTCCTCTAATTCTATCTAATATTCTCTACCAAACTGTCTTGGCCTCTTGATGTATCCACATCCTCCTTGTCTGATCCCTGTCTTTTCATCTCATTCATTCTTCTCTAATGTCTTTTCCTTTCATTTTTACTCCACTAGTTGGTTCAGTATGATTCACATAGTGTCCTTCTCTCTGTTCCTCCTCCTTGTTTCAGAATCCTGATGGATCCTCTGTGTTCCTGTCCTGGGTGTGGTCAGACTGAGGAGTTCTCTGTGTTCCTGTCCTGTGATTGGTCAGACTGAGGAGGTCTCTGTGTTCCTCTCCTGGGCGTGGTCAGACTGAGGAGGTCTCTGTGTTCCTGTCCTGTGATTGGTCAGACTCAGGAGGTCTCTGTGTTCCTGTCCTGGGCGTGGTCAGACTGAGGAGGTCTCTGTGTTCCTGTCCTGTGATTGGTCAGACTGAGGAGGTCTCCGTGTTCCTGTCCTGGGCGTGGTCAGACTGAGGAGGTCTCTGTGTTCCTGTCCTGTGATTGGTCAGACTGAGGAGGTCTCTGTGTTCCTGTCCTGGGTGTGGTCAGACTGAGGAGGTCTCTGTGTTCCTGTCCTGTGATTGGTCAGACTGAGGAGGTCTCTGTGTTGCTGTCCTGGGCGTGGTCAGACTGAGGAGGTCTCTGTGTTCCTGTCCTGGGTGTGGTCAGACTGAGGAGGTCTCTGTGTTCCTGTCCTGTGATTGGTCAGACTGAGGAGGTCTCTGTGTTCCTGTCCTGTGATTGGTCAGACTGAGTAGGTCTCTGTGTTCCTGTCATGGGCGTGGTCAGACTGAGGAGGTCTCTGTGTTCCTGTCCTTGGCGTGGTCAGACTGAGGAGGTCTCTGTGTTCCTGTCCTGGGCGTGGTCAGACTGAGGAGGTCTCCGTGTTCCTCTCATGGGCGTGGTCAGACTGAGGAGGTCTCTGTGTTCCTGTCCTGTGATTGGTCAGACTGAGGAGGTCTCTGTGTTCCTGTCCTGGGCGTGGTCAGACTGAGGAGGTCTCTATGTTCCTGTCCTGTGATTGGTCAGACTGAGGAGGTCTCTGTGTTCCTGTCCTGTGATTGGTCAGACTGAGGAGGTCTCTGTGTTCCTGTCCTGTGATTGGTCAGACTGAGGAGGTCTCTGTGTTCCTGTCCTGTGATTGGTCAGACCGAGGAGGTCTCTGTGTTCCTGTCCTGTGATTGGTCAAACTGAGGAGGTCTCTGTGTTCCTGTCCTGTGATTGGTCAGACTGAGGAGGTCTCTGTGTTCCTGTCCTGTGATTGGTCAGACTGAGGAGGTCTCTGTGTTGCTGTCCTGGGCGTGGTCAGACTGAGGAGGTCTCTGTGTTCCTGTCCTGGGTGTGGTCAGACTGAGGAGGTCTCTGTGTTCCTGTCCTGTGATTGGTCAGACTGAGGAGGTCTCTGTGTTCCTGTTCTGGGCGTGGTCAGACTGAGTAGGTCTCTGTGTTCCTGTCCTGTGATTGGTCAGACTGAGGAGGTCTCTGTGTTGCTGTCCTGGGCGTGGTCAGACTGAGGAGGTCTCTGTGTTCCTGTCCTGGGCGTGGTCAGACTGAGGAGGTCTCTGTGTTCCTGTCCTTGGCGTGGTCAGACTGAGGAGGTCTCTGTGTTCCTGTCCTGGGCGTGGTCAGACTGAGGAGGTCTCTGTGTTCCTGTCCTGTGATTGGTCAAACTGAGGATGTCTCTGTGTTCTTGTCCTGTGATTGGTCAGACTGAGGAGGTCTCTGTGTTCCTGTCCTGGGCGTGGTCAGACTGAGGAGGTCTCTGTGTTCCTGTCCTGTGATTGGTCAGACTGAGGAGGTCTCTGTGTTCCTGTCCTGTGATTGGTCAGACTGAGGAGGTCTCTGTGTTCCTGTCCTGTGATTGGTCAGACTGAGGAGGTCTCTGTGTTCCTGTCCTGTGATTGGTCAGACTGAGGAGGTCTCTGTGTTCCTGTCCTGTGATTGGTCAGACTGAGGAGGTCTCTGTGTTCCTGTCCTGTGATTGGTCAGACCGAGGAGGTCTCTGTGTTCCTGTCCTGTGATTGGTCAGACTGAGGAGGTCTCTGTGTTCCTGTCCTGGGCGTGGTCAGACTGAGGAGGTCTCTGTGTTCCTGTCCTGGGCGTGGTCAGACTGAGGAGGTCTCTGTGTTCCTGTCCTGTGATTGGTCAGACTGAGGAGGTCTCTGTGTTCCTGTCCTGGGCGTGGTCAGACTGAGGAGGTCTCTGTGTTCCTGTCCTGTGATTGGACAGACTGAGGAGGCCTCTGTGTTCCTGTCCTGGGCGTGGTCAGACTGAGGAGGTCTCTGTGTTCCTGTCCTGGGATTGGTCAGACTGAGGAGGTCTCTGTGTTCCTGTCCTGTGATTGGTCAGACTGAGGAGGTCTCTGTGTTCCTGTCCTGGGCGTGGACAGACTGAGGAGGCCTCTGTGTTCCTGTCCTGGGCGTGGTCAGACTGAGGAGGTCTCTGTGTTCCTGTCCTGTGATTGGTCAGACTGAGGAGGTCTCCGTGTTCCTGTCCTGGGCCTGGTCAGACTGAGGAGGTCTCTGTGTTCCTGTCCTGTGATTGGTCAGACTGAGGAGGTCTCTGTGTTCCTGTCCTGTGATTGGTCAGATTGAGGAGGTCTCTGTGTTCCTGTCCTGTGATTGGTCAGACTGAGGAGGTCTCTGTGTTCCTGTCCTGGGTGTGGTCAGACTGAGGAGGTCTCTGTGTTCCTGTCCTGGGTGTGGTCAGACTGAGGAGGTCTCTGTGTTCCTGTCCTGGGTGTGGTCAGACTGAGGAGGTCTCTGTGTTCCTGTCCTGGGCGTGGTCAGACTGAGGAGGTCTCTGTGTTCCTGTCCTGGGTGTGGTCAGACTGAGGAGGTCTCTGTGTTCCTGTCCTGTGATTGGTCAGATTGAGGAGGTCTCTGTGTTCCTGTCCTGGGTGTGGTCATACTGAGGAGGTCTCTGTGTTCCTGTCCTGTGATTGGTCAGACTGAGGAGGTCTCTGTGTTCCTGTCCTGGGTGTGGTCATACTGAGGAGGCCTCTGTGTTCCTGTCCTGTGATTGGTCAGACTGAGGAGGTCTCTGTGTTCCTGTCCTGGGCGTGGTCAGACTGAGGTGGTCTCTGTGTTCCTGTCCTGTGATTGGTCAGACTGAGGAGGTCTCTGTGTTCCTGTCCTGTGATTGGTCAGACTGAGGAGGTCTCTGTGTTCCTGTCCTGTGATTGGTCAGATTGAGGAGGTCTCTGTGTTCCTGTCCTGTGATTGGTCAGACTGAGGATGTCTCTGTGTTCCTGTCCTGGGCGTGGTCAGACTGAGGAGGTCTCTGTGTTCCTGTACTGGGCGTGGTCAGACTGAGGAAGTCTCTGTGTTCCTGTCCTGTGATTGGTCAGACTGAGGAGGTCTCTGTGATCCTGTCCTGGGCGTAGTCAGACTGAGGAGGTCTCTGTGTTTGATCTATCGTCCCGTTTCCTGATTTCTTCATGTGGATTGACTCAGCTCGGCTGCACCTCCAGCTCACCCGGGAGGATCCCGAGGTGTTTCATGTGTCTCTCCAGCAGGTCAGGGGTCTGCCTCCAGGTATCCTCCCGGTGGAACGATCAGGTACCTGAACCTCTTCATCTGGCTTCTCTCGACCCGGAAGGTTTATGTTCTTTATTTATTTTCTCGATCTATGTTCCCACCCTCACCATGGTAACCAGGATCTACGTACCTACCCTCACCACGGTAACCAGGATCTACGTTCCTACCCTCACCATGGTAACCAGCTGTGGGTGGTGACCGAAAGAATGAGATTGCGGGTACAAGTGGCTGAAATGAGCTTCCTCTGCAGGGTGGCTGGGCTCTCACTCAGAGATCGGCTGAGGAGCTCTGCCATCCGGGAGGAGCTCGGTGTTGAGCCGCTCCTCCTCCAGGTCGAGAGGAGCCAGATGGGGTGGTTCGGGCATCTGGTCAGGATGCCCTCCGAGCGCCTCGTGGGCGAGGTGTTTCGGGCACGTCCCACCGGGAGGAGACCAAGAGGCAGACCCCGTCCCGCTGGGTAGACTATGTCTCACAGTTGGCCGGGGAACGACTCGGGATCCTCCTGGGTGAGCTGGAGGATACCTGGGAATCCCTGGAAACCTGGGCTAACCATTTGAGGCTGTTGCCCCCACGACAAGCGGAAGACGACGGAACGAAATTTATGTTCTCCCTCCTTCTATAAGGGTACCATCATGTAGCAGTGTCACTGTTTCGTTGTGGGTGTGGTTGAAATGTTTTTCATGGTGTTGCCATGGCGTTGCTGCAGTGTCGCTGCGGGGTCGCCAGATCGTCGGACTGTAATTAACACGACCGTGTTTTACGAAATTACCTCCAACAAGAACGTCTGTAATTAGAGGGGAACGTCGGTTCTCCTGGAAACAATAGAAGAAAGGTCAGAAAGGAGAACCCCAGCCTCTCTGTGGGTCTCTGTCTTCTCTCTGTGGGTCTCTGTGGGTCTCTGTCTTCTCTCTGTGGGTCTCTGTCTTCTCTCTGTGGGTCTCTGTGGGTCTCTGTCTTCTCTCTGTGGGTCTCTGTTTTCTCTCTGTGGGTCTCTGTGGGTCTCTGTCTTCTCTCTGTGGGTTTCTGTGGGTCTCTGTCTTCTCTCTGTGGGTCTCTGTCTTCTCTCTGTGGGTCTCTGTCTTCTCTCTGTGGGTCTCTGTGGGTCTCTGTCTTCTCTCTGTGGGTTTCTGTGGGTCTCTGTCTTCTCTCTGTGGGTCTCTGTCTTCTCTCTGTGGGTCTCTGTCTTCTCTCTGTGGGTCTCTGTGGGAGTGGTTACATACGGTTCTCTCAGTCTGATAAAATGTCCGTTAGGGCTGAAACCAGTCTGCTCTGTCTCTCAGGGGTTCCCAGTAATCTCCACGTGGAGAGGTTCAACCTGCGGAGGTCAGACGTGATGACTGTGGAACACTCTAAATCACACCCTGCCAGATTGGCGCTCTCTCTTCAACACGCGGACGAGCAGGGACCTGCAGGCCAGCATTGGGAGTCTCCATGTCTGGGACCTGCTGGGTTGTTTGATCCTAGTCTTGAAGAGGGTCTCACCGGGCCTCAGACCAAGGACATCCTGCCCTTAGAGCCTCCTTCTCAGTGAGAAAAAAACTCCTGAAGAAAATCATATAGTGAAAAAAAAAATCAGAAATCACTTTATCACCTTAAAAACAGCAGAAACGACAAAACAAACATCCCGATGAGGGCCGAACGGGTGGGCCCTCACCCGTCTCGGGTGTTCTCACCGTGAGAACATGGTGAGAACGGTGTTCTCACCGTTCACACAGGCGGTGAGAACAGGCCCTCACCGCCTGTTCGATAAGGGCCGAACGGGTGGGCCCTCATCGAGTCTCCATCACCCTGATGGAGGACAGGAAGACTGATGAGTCATCATGACTGAGAAACCCTGTAACCAACACTGGGTCAGCTAGGCAGAGACCATGTGCCCATATCTTTAAATCAGAGACGAGGAAACAGACGATGCCAGGAGGATACGCCCCCTGAAAGCACAACAGCGCCTCTATTGGAGGCACTTTAAACGTGGAAATTGTGTCGTAGAGACGGAACCGAGAGCAGGAGGGATTATCCTGTGGTTAGAGAAAATGACCAGGTGACACTGACATCAATGACCTTTTCCTGTGTGTGTGTCCTGCTGTTACGGAAAGGTCGGAGCAAAATGCTGCATTTTAACATCATCAACTCTGACACCGTCACATTTACACACAGCTTCTCCACCGTGGTCCAGTTTACACACCGCGTGCTCCTGCTCATGAACTACTGTTATAAAACATCAGCCCCAAATTCACCAGATCAACCCCTGGACCTGAACCCAGTTAGAAAACTTTATAAATGGTGCAATAAGAAGGAAGCGCTGGTCACCATCAAGAGGCCCAGGAGTCCACATGGCTGCTGGTGCTACTTTAAACACACTGTCCTACGTCAGGTTAGACGGCAGCACAAAGAGCTGCAATGCCCTACATATGAGGGTGAAAATAAACAGATCTTCCTGGTTCCTTCCTTCAAACAGCTGTTAAAAAGAAATCAGTGGATTCAGATTGTTTTAAGAAACACAGGGCGGGGTATGAGGAGGAATGTTTGGTCACATTACTGAACAGAGAGTCGTCATGACAACAATCCCATCCATAAACAGGAAAGGGGTGCTTTGCGTTGAGTTCTCGTCTGCACACAATTTTTTCTTATTATTGCTCAAACCGAACCAGAAATTTTAAATTTAAACACTGTAAATGCTTCAGGAAGGAGGGTGTGTAAATGGTGCAATAAGAAGGGAGCACGTGGACTTTAATTTACTGTAACTCTAAGCAAAGAAGCTGCCAAATGAGAAGACATGGGAAAAGACGACAAATAGAAACAAATAGAAAGCAACATAAATACCAGTCAGTGTAGGACCGTACATAAGAAAAGATTAATAATTAAGACACATCGTTAATCAGAGTAGGACCGTACATAAGAAAAGATTATTAATTAAGACACATCGTTAATCAGAGTAGGACCGTACATAAGAAAAGATTATTAATTAAGACACATCGTTAATCAGAGTAGGACCGTACATAAGAAAAGATTAATAATTAAGACACATCGTTAATCAGAGTAGGACCGTACATAAGAAAAGATTAATAATTAAGACACATCGTTAATCAGAGTAGGACCGTACATAAGAAAAGATTATTAATTAAGACACATCGTTAATCAGAGTAGGACCGTACATAAGAAAAGATTAATAATTAAGACACATCGTTAATCAGAGTAGGACCGTACATAAGAAAAGATTATTAATTAAGACACATCGTTAATCAGAGTAGGACCGTACATAAGAAAAGATTAATAATTAAGACACATCGTTAATCAGAGTAGGACCGTACATAAGAAAAGATTATTAATTAAGACACATCGTTAATCAGAGTAGGACCGTACATAACAAAAGATTGTTAATTAAGACACATCGTTAATCACCATGTTTGAACTCATTTTGTGTGTCTTGCACCTGGTTTTACATAAAGATAATCATAAAATAATTAAAATATAAAACTGGGAATTAAATGAGTGACTCTATTCATCCCTCACCGGGGAAATTTGTTTGCTGCACTCCTTACACCGCAGCAGGCTGCCCTTTGATGGCGCCAATGGTGGGAGAAGCAGGGGTTAGGTGTCTTCTCCAAGGACCCTAGACGGTGGTCTTTGTGGGACATGAACCCGCAAACTTCCGGTGCGTGCGCGAATGCTCTAACCCCTGAGCTGCCATCTCCACCTTTACTTGGACCTCCTTCTGTAGTGACAGGGTTTCCTCTGTGCTGCTACTTTCTGTCTTTGTCAGCTCTTTCATTTCAAAATGCTTTTTTGTGTTATTAAAAGAGTTGCCATGGTGACCGCATCACACTCTCATAACCACGCTTGCACAACCGGGACACTCGAGCATTGATCATGAATATTTTTACTGGTTCCACCGGCTCATTTGAATATCATTGCATATTCATCACAACCTTTGACCTGTGTTTGGAGTTGTAGAGGCGTGTTTTGGGCGGGATGGAGATCAGGTTGGTTTCTTCTTGCGTCAGGAGAGTTACGATGGTTATTATCAATGTAATGTTTACATGATGTAAACCACAGTCAGATAGTGGAGGACACACCTGGTTCCCAGCAGTGGTGGATGAAGAACTCACTTTTTGTTCTTAAGTAAAAGTACAAAAGTATTGGTGTAAATTTTACTTTTTAAGTAAAAGTATTTGACCATAATTGAAATGTTATTTTTTGTGCTGTATGGTCACAAATAAATAATCTGCAGGGGCGTGACCCTCCCACCGCCTGTAACCCCTCTTTTGGTCCACAAAAAAAAAAAAAAAAAAGGAAAGGGGACCAGTCAAGCTATCCCCTAGCAGGGCCAGCAAATGGACCACCAAAATGGAGGAAAATTACACGTATTTTTAAAACATTTTTTTTTTTGGGGGGGGGGGGGGGGGGGGGGGGGTGAGGCATCCAGTCACCCTATATTGGCCTCTGCCCGCCCCCCCCCTTCAGAAAATCCTGGATCCACCCCTGCTCTGTGTAATGATGGCTCAACTTTTTATTTAAAAGTAAACACAACAATCTTCTGACTCTTTTTAATTTGCTCTATATTTCATGTTAGTTTTTTGTGGAAAATGTTTACTCTCGATTCTGATTGGTCCTCGATTCATGACTTCTTCTCCCGATCAACTGCTTTTTTTGATTTTGACGATGCGGCTTCAAGATGCGCGAAAAAAAAATGTGTATTTTTCAAATTCCTGTACGAAAATGTAACAAGAAATGTAAAACACACTTTTAAAAAATAACAGTAAAAGTGCTCTAAAAATGTAGTGAAGTAAAAGTAAAAGTACCGGTCTTAAATTTTACTCAAGTAAAGAACAGATACACAATTTTTTTACTTAAGTACAGTAACGAAGTACATTTACTGGTTCCCAGTTTGGGTCCAGTGTACCAGCAGGTTGAGGTAAACTGGTTTATGATGGACCAATCAGACGTTTAGCAGAATAATTCTTATGACGAGGTTTTTTTTTTTTTCTCTGTGTTTTAATGAAGAATAAATCTTGTATTTCAGGTCATCTTTCATCGCCTGCGGCGTCCTCCGGGTGGGCTTCGGGTGGGCTGGAAGCCCCTTTAACCGCCTGGATCTCCTGAGTCTCCCTGAATCACTGCATCAATGCTTTACTGGGTGGGGCGCACACGCTGAGCCCCAGGCTAGACAATTACTATGCAGACTGTTTCCCTCATTTTAAACACTGCTCCCCCCGCCCCACTGTCCTGCAGGTCTGACCTGGTCACCCCCCCTCTCTGTGCAGCGGGTCTGACCCCCCTCACTGTGCAGCGGGTCTGACCTGGTCACCCCCCCTCACTGTGCAGCGGGTCTGACCTGGTCACCCCCCCTCACTGTGCAGCGAGTCTGACCCCCCTCACTGTGCAGCGGGTCTGACCTGGTCACCCCCCCTCACTGTGCAGCGGGTCTGACCCCCCTCACTGTGCAGCGGGTCTGACCTGGTCACCCCCCCTCACTGTGCAGCGAGTCTGACCCCCCTCACTGTGCAGCGGGTCTGACCTGGTCACCCCCCCTCACTGTGCAGCGGGTCTGACCTGGTCACCCCCCCTCTCTGTGCAGCGAGTCTGACCCCCCTCACTGTGCAGCGGGTCTGACCTGGTCACCCCCCCTCACTGTGCAGCGAGTCTGACCCCCCTCACTGTGCAGCGGGTCTGACCTGGTCACCCCCCTCACTGTGCAGCTGGTCTGACCTGGTCACCCCCCCCTCACTGTCCTACAGGTCTGACCTGGACCGAACGGTGGCACAGTGTTTAACATATGGGCTTCACAGCGAGAGGGTCAGGGTTCAAATCCTGGAAAGAGTGTAAGGCTTGAAACACTGGTGTTTCTGTGTGTAGTTTGCATGTTCTACCTCTGTATGTGTGGGTTTTCTCTGGTTTCCTCCAAAAACATGGATGTTAGGTTCATTAAGCTCCTGTGAATGTGTGTGTGTGTGTGTGTGTGTGTGGCTCCGTGACAGACTGGTGACCTGTTCGGGGTGTTTCCCGCTTCTTGCCTGAAATCAATCAGGATAGGCTTCAGTACCCCCCGCTGCCCGCCAGGTGCCCCATGAAGGATCAACGCTTCAGAAGAAGAAATGTAACAATAATCATTGTGTGTTTTAAAGTGAGAATAGAAAAATTTACCGTATTTTCCGCACTATAAGGCGCACCTAAAAACCTTAAAGATGCGCCTTTTAACCCGGATCGCCTTATATATGGATTAATATTGAGCTACAACAGGTGTCGCAACTGCGGTAAGCAGCCGCCGACTCCATTTTCCCCGTAGAAGAAGTAGTGCGCGGTGCATGCTGACGTCTTATTTTCATTTGTGTGTTTGTGTAAAAACCTGGAAATGGCTCCTACCAAGAGACACTGTTACACCACAGAGTTTAAACTCAAGGCGATCGGTCACGCAGTAGAACACGTAGAGCCGCAGTGAGAGAGTTTAACATCAATGAATCAATGGTGAGGAAGTGGAGGAAGCAAGAGGATGTGCTGCGCCAAGTAAACAAGACTAAACAGAGTTTATCTTCAATGGAAGATAAACTGTGTCACGAAAATACTAAGAAAATAAGAAAACAGCTGTTTATTCATTTTTGATTTGAGTCATCGTCCCTTTCAGCTAGAAAGAAGAGGAATGAAGATTAGTCAGAGTAAAACAGAGTACATGTGTGTGAATGAGAGGGATCCAAATGGAAAAGTGAGGTTACAGGGAGAAGAGATAAAGAAGGTGGAAGATTTTAAGTATCTAGGATCAACAGTCCAGAGCAATGGAGAGTGTGGAAAAGAGGTGAAGAAGCGTGTGCAGGCAGGCTGGAATGGGTGGAGGAAAGTATCAGGCGTGATGTGTGACAGAAGAGTTTCAGATAAAATGAAAGGAAAAGTGTAGAAAACCGTGGTGAGAGCGGCCATGCTGATTGGGCTAGAGACAGTGTGGTGAGAGCGGCCATGCTGATTGGTCTAGAGACAGTGTGGTGAGAGCGGCCATGCTGATTGGTCTAGAGACAGCGTGGTGAGAGCGGCCATGCTGATTGATCTAGAGACAGTGTGGTGAGAGCGGCCATGCTGATTGGTCTAGAGACAGTGTGGTGAGAGTGGCCATGCTGATTGGTCTAGAGACAGCCTGGTGAGAGTGGCCATGCTGATTGGTCTAGAGACAGTGTGGTGAGAGCGGCCATGCTGATTGGTCTAGAGACAGTGTCACTGAAGAAAAGACAGGAAACAGAGATGTTTGTATCAGAGATGAAGATGCTGAGGATCTCTCTGGGAGTGACCAGGATGGACAGGATCAGAGGAACAGCACATGTTAGAGGTTTTAAAGTCAGAGAGGTCAGACTGAGATGGTTTGGACATGTGCAGAGGAGAGAGAGAGAGTACATCAGAAGAAGGATGCTGGGTTTGGAACCACCAGGAAAGAAGACTAGAGGAAGACCAAAGAGGAGGTTCATGGATACAGTGAAGGAAGACATGAAGATAGTTGGTGTGACTGAAGATGATGCAGGAGATAGGGTTAGATGGAAGAAACTGACTTGAAGTGGCGCCCCCTGGAGGGAGATGATGGAAGAAGAACTGGATCCCAGTTGGATTTGGGATTAAACACCTGGCTGAGGCTCTCAGGGTCAGACCCCCCTCATCTCCTCTGCATGAGTCGTTGTGTTTATTCAAGCCTTACATTTTTATTTTAAGTTAAGACTTTATTTGACTTTAAATTGTGTTTTAATTCGTAATAAAAAAGCTTCCGGTTAAAAACTACAGTTATTCAACGTCTATGAAAGGTAGCTTGCGCCCCCTGGTGGTCATTAAAGACAGTGTTCTGAGCTCTTTTGTTCTTTTTTTTTTTTTGCCTTGTTTTTGTAAAAAATGGTTCTAGTTTTTTTTTTTTGTTCACAAAGTAAAGTATTTTTTGTTCTTAGGATTCAGTTTTCGTCTGAAAACTATGGAAGCCTTTTAAAGTTGTACCAGTTCTGCTTTGAAGGATGCCCGGTGGGCGGTGGGTCCATCCGTCCATCCATCCGTCCATCCCTCCATCATCCACAGGCTGTTTCTTCTTTCTCTGAACAGGAGAAAACACTTCTAACTGCTGATTGTCCTCAGACGGAAAAATCCAACTAAACCTACTAGATATGAGTGTGTGTGTCTTTAAATGGTTTAAAGTGTTTAAGCTGGTGTTTAAATAGCTAGAGTAAAAGACGTGTCAGAAGTGTACGGGAGGAACAGGCCTCACAGTTTTTAATGATATTAATAATATGATATAAATCCATCTTTCATCACTCATGAGGTCAAAATAAAAAATACATAGATATCTTAAATTACCGTAATTTTACGACTATAAGGCACATATAAACGTCTTAGATTTTCTTCAAAATGAGCGGTGCGCCTTTTCGTCCGGTGCGCCTTATGTGTGAGAAAAGGCGGACCTAAAAGAAAACGGGGTGCCCGCGAGGCGGACCTGAAAGAAAAGGCATGAGAACGTTAAGGAGTGAAGTGTGGGCGTGGATTGTGTATAAAAAAAGGTATGTGCTGTATGCACAACATTGCTGTTTGTTTTGTTTTTTTAATAAATATATGTTTATAAAATGTAAACTAAAACGAGGTGTGTGTACTAAACTAAGGAATACTAGTTATAAAATTCATAATTTGTATAAAACAGAGAAGTAATGTTTAACTACTAAACAGGATCCTCAGAGCCACGTGAACGCCTCCTCTTAATTTGGTAATCCTCTCCTGCGCACGTCTTTATTTTATTTATTTTGAACTGGTATCCCCGATATGAAGGAGTGAGAAGTTAAGGAGGATCCCCGATATGAAGGAGTAAGAAGTTAAGGAGGATCCCCGATATGAAGGAGTGAGAAGTTAAGGAGGATCCCCGATATGAAGGAGTAAGAAGTTAAGGAGGATCCCCGATATGAAGGAGTAAGAAGTTAAGGAGGATCCCCGATATGAAGGAGTAAGAAGTTAAGGAGGATCCCCGATATGAAGGAGCGAGAAGTTAAGGAGGTTCCCCGATACGAAGGAGCGAGAAGTTAAGGAGGATCCCCGATACGAAGGAGTGAGAAGTTAAGGAGGATCCCCGATACGAAGGAGCGAGAAGTTAAGGAGGATCCCCGATATGAAGGAGTGAGAAGTTAAGGAGGATCCCCGATACGAAGGAGCCCCGATATGAAGGAGTGAGAAGTTAAGGAGGATCCCCGATATGAAGGAGTGAGAAGTTAAGGAGGATCCCCGATATGAAGGAGTAAGAAGTTAAGGAGGATCCCCGATATGAAGGAGTAAGAAGTTAAGGAGGATCCCCGATATGAAGGAGTGAGAAGTTAAGGAGGATCCCCGATATGAAGGAGTGAGAAGTTAAGGAGGATCCCCGATACGAAGGAGTAAGAAGTTAAGGAGGATCCCCGATATGAAGGAGTGAGAAGTTAAGGAGGATCCCCGATATGAAGGAGTAAGAAGTTAAGGAGGATCCCCGATACGAAGGAGTGAGAATTTAATGAGGATCCCCGATATGAAGGAGTGAGAAGTTAAGGAGGATCCCCGATATGAAGGAGTAAGAAGTTAAGGAGGATCCCCGATACGAAGGAGTGAGAAGTTAAGGAGGAGCCCCGATATGAAGGAGTGAGAAGTTAAGGAGGATCCCCGATACGAAGGAGTGAGAATTTAATGAGGATCCCCGATATGAAGGAGTGAGAAGTTAAGGAGGAGCCCCGATATGAAGGAGTGAGAAGTTAAGGAGGATCCCCGATACGAAGGAGTGAGAATTTAATGAGGATCCCTGATATGAAGGAGTGAGAAGTTAAGGAGGATCCCCGATATGAAGGAGTAAGAAGTTAAGGAGGATCCCCGATATGAAGGAGTGAGAAGTTAAGGAGGATCCCCGATATGAAGGAGCGAGAAGTTAAGGAGGATCCCCGATATGAAGGAGTGAGAAGTTAAGGAGGATCCCCGATATGAAGGAGCGAGAAGTTAAGGAGGATCCCCGATATGAAGGAGCGAGAAGTTAAGGAGGATCCCTGATATGAAGGAGCGAGAAGTTAAGGAGGATCCCCGATATGAAGGAGTGAGAAGTTAAGGAGGATCCCCGATATGAAGGAGTGAGAAGTTAAGGAGGATCCCCGATATGAAGGAGTGAGAAGTTAAGGAGGATCCCCGATACGAAGGAGTGAGAAGTTAAGGAGGATCCCCGATATGAAGGAGTGAGAAGTTAAGGAGGATCCCCGAACTGAAAAGAACTGAAAAGACAAACACACACCGGTAAGAGTGAGGTGTGGAAAAGATTCTAATTTATTGGTCAAAATGCTACAAAAACTTGCGTTGGCTTCTCTGGATGTCGTCAATGTGGCGCTTTGCTTTCATACGACACCAAAAAGACTGGCACCTCGACGCTGAGCGGGCATTTAAACAGCTGGACTGGTAAAAGTGATGATCGTTAAATCTATTTTATCATTTTCTTCAAAGACAGTCCCTCCTCTTCACGCTAAGCAGGCCATCACAGAGAAGTGTGTTAGGGGTCCGATAGTGTAATGATTTTTTTTTTTTTTAATTAAAAAAGCATGTTCTTGAAAATGTTCCAATTTATACATTTTTATAAATGTTATAAAACTGCGGGCCCGTAGTTTTAATTTCCGCGGGCTCGGGTCGGGCTGGATTCTTTAGGCCCGATCTCACCTCTGGCTGCGGCTCTATTCCCGTGTTCTACTGCGTGACCGATCGCCTTGAGTTTAAACTTTGCGGTGGTGTCTCTTGGTAGAAGACGTTTCAGGGTCTTTACACAAACACACAAATGGAAATGAGACATCAGCATGCACCGCGCACTACTTCTTCTACGGGGGAAATGGAGTCGGCGGCTGCTTACCGCAGTTGCAACACCTGTTGTAGCTCAATATTAATCCATATATAAGGCGCTCCGGGTCAAAAGGCGCACCGTGGACTTTAGAGGAAATTTAAGGTTTTTAGGCGCGCCTTATAGTGTGGAAAATACGGTAGTTGGTGAAGAAGATGCAGCAGATAGGGTTAGATGGAGGAAACTGACTTGATGTGGCGACCCCTGAAGGGAAATGCCAAAAGAAGAAGAAGACATCCATCGTGGGACCGAGTATCCAACATGATCCTGACCAAGGACATACTGGACCTGCTGACCAAGACCAGCAGGTCCCATATGTTCGCCATCCTGCGCTGGCTAGGACACGTATGTAGGATGAATGACTGCCGCACTGCAAAGAATATCCTCTATGGGGGGCTCGCAACAGGAATGCAGCCAGCTGGACGACCTGTTCTGTCCTGCAGAGCCTGCAAGACGGGTCTAAAGTCATGCAACAAGATCTCGAGTCAGTGACTTCTGACCGCTTCAGGTGCTGCACCTGTCATAATCGATGTGAGGTGGGTCGAGGAGAACAGACAGATCATACGCTTGGCTCCAAAGACCCGGAAACAGCAGAGAGGTCAGTCTTCCGTTGCTCCTCCCATGATTCATACCAACTATCACATTTACAGTAAGTGTGGTCGGAGCTGCAGCTCCCGCATCGGCTTATTCAGCCACCGCGACACCGCACCACTAGATAAATAACCAGGTGCAGACTTTATTCTCTCTAGAGATCAAAGGATGCACCTTTAAAGTTACAAATTATCCAAAATCAAATATGAATTCAAAATGAAAAGCAAAAAACTTTTCCAGAAGCCCATGTTTTAGCAAACGCCTCTCAGGGTGCTAGAGGTGCCCTTAGGACACCTAGCAGTGGTCCTAGTTTTTATATTTGCTCCTGTAGACGTGAACTGGATCCACCAGCAGGTGTTTAATATCCTGCAGGTGGATGTTTGCAGGAAGTTTTTAGTTGTAAGAAACAAAAAGAAGAACCAGTGATTCAGATCAGTTCTCCTTGGGTGGGCTTGTCATCTGTGGGTCAAGAAAAGTTCAGAATCATCATCTCTCTGGAAAAATAAAAACCTGGTTTTACTTTTAGTCCACGAGTGAAATAAATAAATAAATGAATGACTCTATTCATCCCTCACCGGGATCATTTGTATGCTGCACTCCTTCCACCGCAGCAGGCTGCCCTTCAACGGTAACAATGGTGGGAGAAGCGGGGGTTAGGTGTCTTCTCTAAGGACCCTAGAGGTGCTTTCTGTGGGACGAGAACCCGCGAACTTCCGGTCCGCGCGTGAACGCTCTAACCACTGAGCTCCCCAAAACGACCCCCAAACTAAATAAAAAAACTGCAAAAGTTTGAAACGTTTTAATTTTTTGTCTATGAATTCATTTTATTAGTACAGTGGTATGCAAAAGTTTGGGCAACCCTGTAAATTTTCATGATTTTTCTTGATAAATCATCGGTTGTCTGGACAAGAAATTTCAATTAAATATATCATATAGGAGACAAACACAGTGATATTTGAGAAGTGAAATAAAGTTTATATGATTCATGGAAAGTGTACAAGAATTATTTAAACAAAATTAGCCATGTGCATAAATTTAGGCACCACAAAAGAAAAAATAACTCAATATTTTGTGCATCCTCCTTTTGCAAAAATAACAGCCTCTAAACGCTTTCTATTGCTTCCAATTAGAGTCTGGATTCTGGCAGGAGGTATTTTAGTCCATTCTTCTTTACAAAACATGTCCAGTTCAGTCAGGTTTGATGGTTTCCGAGCATGGACTGCCCGCTTTAAATCACACCACAAATTTTCTATAATATTTAGCTCTGGGGACTGAGATGGCCATTCCAGAACGTTGTACTTGTTCCTCTGCATGAATGCCTTAGTAGATTTTGAGCAGTGTTTAGGGTCGATGTCTTGTTGAAAGATCCAGCCCCGGCGCAACTTCAACTTTGTCACTGATTCCTGGACATTGTTCTCCAGAATCTGCTGATATTGAGTGGAATCCATGCGAACTTTAACAAGATTCCCAGTCCCTGCACTGGCCACACAGCCCCACAGCATGATGGAACCGCCATCAAATTTTACTGTAGGTAGCAAGTGTTTTTCTTGGAATGCGGTGTTGTTTTTTCGCCATGCATAATGCCCCTTGTTTTGCCCAAATAACTCTACTTTAGTTTCATCACTCCACAGCACCTTATTCCAAAAGGAAGCTGGCTTGTCCAAATGTACTTTAGCATACCTCAGGTGACACTGTTTGTGGTGTGTGCTGAGAAAAGGCTTTTTCTGCATTACTGGTCCATACAGCATCTCCTTGTGTAATGTGCGCTGAACGGTTGAACGATGCACAGTGACACCATCTGCAGCAAGATGATGTTGTAGGTCTTTGGAGCTGGTCTGTGGGTTGACTGTGACTGTTCTCACCATCCTGCGCCTCTGCTTATCTGAGATTTTTCTTGGTCTGCCACTTCGGGCCTTAACTAGAACTGTGCCTCTGGTCTTCCAATTCCTCACAATGTTCCTCACAGTTGAAACTGAGAGCTTAAATCTCTGAGACGGCTTAATATATCCTTCCCCTAAACCATGATGTTCAACAATCATTGTTTTCAGATCATCTGAGAGTTGTTTTGAGGCTCCCATTTTGCCACACTTTAGAGAAGATGCAAAGAGGGGAAACACTTACAATTGGCCTCCTTTAAATACTTTCTGATGATTGGATTCACCTCTGTATGGAGGTCTAGGGTCACTGAGGTTACCAAACCAATTTTGAGTTCTAATAATTAGTGCTAAAGGTATTGAAATCAATAAAATGACCTTCAGCTTTTCAGGTTGCCTAAATTTATGCACATGGCTAATTTTGTTTAAATAATTCTTGTACACTTTCCATAAATCATATAAACTTTATTTCACTTCTCAAATATCACTGTGTTTGTCCCCTATATGATATATTTAATTGAAATTTCTTATCCAGACAACTGATGATTTATCAAGGAAAATCATGAAAATTTACAGGGTTGCCCAAACTTTTGCATACCACTGTTAGTCCGTCTCAACGGGCTCACATTGAGATTCTTTTTCTAAGTAATACATTATTTTCTATCAGTTCTTTTGCTAAACTTGATCATCTGATCACACAGCACACACTTCTCTGGTAATAAAATTTATTTTCATTGTTATTTCTTGTTCACCCAAAACTTCTCCAACAAATTCTGTCTTTTCGATGTTTCCTGTCAGGGTTCACTCGTTTAGAAATCAGGGTTCAGAAGTCTTTCAGGCTGAACTTTAAAGGGAGATAGTGAATCATAAACACTGTATGAAAACAGACTTCGTACTAGGGCTGCAACTAACGATTATTTTGGTAATCGATTAATCTGCCGCTTATTGGGTCGATTACTCGGTTAATCGGATAAAAACGACAATTTAATAAATATTACTTTTTCGGTATATATAATGTAATTGTATAAAACACAACTCATAACAACATAAACAACACATTGGGTTTATTACAGTAAGAACAAATGTAAATTTTTCTGTCAAATAAAGAGGTAGAATATTATCATTTATAGAAAATAATAAATCTACTTATTGTATACAGTAAAAGTAAATCATAAGCACCCATAAAATGTGCTTTAGTAGAACTGGCTAATAAAACATCAAATGTAAACTGTTGGATCACATTTGAAAACAAGAAACCTTTAACACTTCTGGATTCGCAAATTTAACCTTGTTCAGAAGTATCGTAAAAAAAAAAAAAAAAAGGCCCCAGATTAACATGAGAAAAAAATATACAAAAACATTCAAGTTGTGAAACATTAGTGCAAAATACCCCAATAAAAACACACCATCTCTACTGTAAAAATAGTAACTTTAATTAATAAAATGACCATCTTTACCACTTATAATATTACAAACACAGGGGTGCCCAACTAACAGCATTCATTTTTTTGTGGGATAAAATGTGCTTTGCGGTGTAGAGGAGGGGATCTTGTATCCTGGATTGAATTTAGTGATCTTTTTTTTTAAACCCCTCGTCTTCCTACTGACAGCGGCCTCATATCAGACATGATCATTTACAAAATAAGAGTCCCTGAGAGAAGCGCTCTGCTGCGGGGGCTGTTTTCCACAGCCCCCCCAGCGTAACGACGTGGAGCGTCGTTACGCTTCCGTGCCAAAACGTGTCCGTTTCGCAAACTTTGCATATAAACGCGAGTCTTTTTCAAATTTAGCGGAAAATGATCCAAACTTTGGATAATTTTGAATATGTTTTTCTTTCCGCCATCTTGTTGAATCTGCCTGATCGTGAGGCGGGGTGAAATGAAGGCCAATGATTGGCTGCTATCTTCTTCTCCTCCTATTTTGGTAGCTCGCATCGTCAATTTGCTCTCTACTGCCCCACATGGAGACCAATGTAAGTGCAGTTGACAGCAAAAACTTTTTAGGCGATTAATCGATGACCAAATTAATCGACAACTATTTTGATAATCGATTATAATCGATTAAATCGATTAACTGTTTCAGCCCTAATACACACACACACACAGACCTGGACCAGGCCTCCCTCACCTCCGCCCCCCCCCCCCCCCCACACACACACACACACACAGACCTGGACCAGGCCTCTCTCACCTCCTTCCCCCCCCTCCACCCCACCCCACACACACACATATACACACACACAGACACACACACACACAGACCTGGACCAGGTTTTACCTCTCTCCCCTCCGTCCCCTACACACATACACACACTCACACACAGACCTGGACCAGGCCTCCCTCACCTCCGTCCCCCCCCACACACACACACACACACCTGGACCAGGCCTCTCTCACCTCCGTCCCCCACACACAGACACACACACACACACCTGGACCAGGCCTCTCTCACCTCCGCCCCCCACGTCTCCCACTCTTTCAGCTGTTTTTCTTTCGATTGGAATCAAATTGGATTTTAATGAATTCTGCGATGAAAACATTATTTTCTAATTTCCTGTCGTGATTTTCTTCGTTCTGCTGCTGCATTAGTGAAATTAATCCTGAGAGATCCGACCAATCAGAGGCTTTATTTTCACCCCAGAGACTGAACCACGTCACCCGCCTCCAGGCCCACACACACACACACACACACACACCCACACACACAGAGCCACCTCACACACACGTTCACCTGGGGAACCCAGAACCAACACACACACACACACACACACACATATACACACATACACACACACACAAACACACACAGAGCCACCTCCCCACCACCTCCAAGCCCACACACCGCAACACACACACACACACATATACACACACACATACATACACACACACACTTACACACTGAGTCACCTCCCCACCACCTCCAGGCCCACAAACCGCAACCCTCAACCAACACACACACACACACACACACTGAGCCACCTCACGCACACACGTACACCCGGGGAACCCAGAATCAACACACACTGAACCCCTTCCTCTCGTCACACACACACCCCTCACACAAACTGAACCACTTACCCTAGACACCCGCCTACAGGCCCACACACACACACATACACACCTCCCCACCTCCCCACCACCAGGCCCACACACCGCAACCCTCAACCAACACACACACACATACACACTGAGCCACATCCCCACCACCTCCAGGCCCACACACCGCAACCCTCAACCAACACACACACTGAGCCACCTCACACACGTACACCCGGGAAACCCAGAACCAACACACACACACACAGAGCCACCTCACACACGTACACCGAGGGGGAACCCTGAACCAACACACACACACACACACAGAGCCACCTCACACACGTACACCCGGGAAACCCAGAACCAACACACACACACACAGAGCCACCTCACACACGTACACCGAGGGGGAACCCTGAACCAACACACACACACGCACACAGAGCCACCTCACACACGTACACCCGGGAAACCCAGAACCAACACACACACACACAGAGCCACCTCACACACGTACACCGAGGGGGAACCCTGAACCAACACACACACACACACACACAGAGCCACCTCACACACGTACACCCAGGGGGAACCCTGAACCAACACACACTGGAACCCTGATGAGTGACACACACTGAATACACACCCATATACATTACAGACACACAGACACACACACACACACACTCATCATACTGGAATCCTATAAACCCATGCGATTCAGCATGGATCAATGGGCGGAGCGGGCCCTTGTGGGCGGAGCGGGCCCTTGGTGGGCGGAACGTGCCCACCAACGTGCCCCCTCGGTGGGCGGAGCGGGCCCTCGGTGGGCGGAGCGGGCCCTCGGTGGGCAGAGTGTTTGTTTGTCAATAAAATGATTAAATAATTTAAAATTCTACAAAATATTTTTATTTTAAGAGACAAATCAGTGCTGAAACACTGCCTCCTGGTGTCTGAGAGAAGAACTGCAGGAAGACACCTTCCTGAAGGTGAAAAACAGATTGTAACGTTATATTTTTAGATCAATTAAAAAACATCTTTAGTTTTCTACTTTCATTTTCGTCCTTCTTTCTGTGCCTCAAGGCTCATTTTGACTGAATGCTTATGGTTTGTTTCATCAGAGCATCAAACACACACATGCACACACACGCACGCACGCACATGCACACACGCACATGCACACACACGCACACAACACACGCACACTCAAGCTCAATAAGAGAAAAAACAGGTGGATTTTACATTTTTTTAAATAAATCTCGTTAGTTTTGTAGACATTCTAACCTGATAAGATTGTTTTTATTCAACCCCCTCCCCTGGTACTTTGGTTGGCATCCTTCTCCCTCTAGAGACACTGGATTCTGCACCTAAATAATTATCTGTGCCGCATCGGCTGTGGCTGAATGAGCCGATGTGGGAGCTGCAGCTTCTATCTTGTAAATGTGATGGGCAGTATGAGTCACGGGGGGAGCAGTGGCAGACTGACTTCTCAGGTCTCTGTAGACCGAGCTGGATCTCTCTGTTCTTCTCGACCCGCTTGACACCCGCGCACCGCCTATAGAGGTCAGAGGTCAAAGACTTGAGATTGGCTGGGTTCCACAACTTCAGATCCCTCCTGCAGGTATCTTTTTACCGTACAGCGGGTCGTCCAGCAGGCTGCGTTCCTGTGGCCAGCTCAACATGGAGGATGTTTTTTGGAATGCGTCCATCGTCCATCCTGCATACATGTCCTAGCCAGCGCGGGCGCCACTGGGAGAGGATGGTGAACATACTGGACATGCTCATCGGGCCATGACCCGCGTTGGATACTCGATCCTGCCAGGTGATGCCCAGGAGACGTCTGAGATTACGCAGGTGGAAGGTGTTTAGTGTTACAGGTGGTAGTAACAGGGTTGTCATTACTCTACAGGAGAGATTAAATCTGATTACTGATCAATACGTTGAACCTGGTTCACTTCCTGTCAGTATCAGTGGTCTCATTAGAGCCCTGAATGGACTATAGTTTCACATATAGAGGGTATGAATCGGTGGTTTCTGGAAGCTTTATTACAGAATTTAAACTTTTTACACACAATAAATATTTTTTATGGTTAATCTCAAGACATTAAAAAAAAAAGCTTTAAATAAAGACCAACCAGAAAAAAAAAAAAACTGTTAATGGAGTAAAGATCAGAACCTCGTCCTGTAACCATATCAGAGGGTCGGCCCAATCCGACTGGATCTGTGAGTCTGGTCAGCCAGAGGGTCTCCTGCCACCCTGATGCCCACTGTCTCTGTGACGTGTCCTTAGGAGGTCCAGCGCCACCATGCCACCTTCATCCGGTCCCACACAGCATCTATAGAATCCAGAGCGGGGCGCACGTCCAAGATGGAGAACTGGTAGTTCTCCTTGTTCACCTCGCCGTCGTAGTAATCGATGATGTAACGCACCTCCTTCCCGCAGCGGTCCACGATCCAGTCGTGCCGGTCGAAGGGAAGCTCGTACCTGGAAGGAGATTTTGTACGTTGAGATGTGACAGCGCCACGGCCCCGTGCCCCTCACCGTACCGTCCTAACTCACCCCATCCAGCTACGGAAGCGTGCCCGGGGTGAGTAGTCCTTGGCTTTCCCTCCAAACCGTTTCAGTGTTGGTCCACATGGACACTCACTGCTCGCATCAGACAGAGATGGAGTTAAACATGTTCGCTCCGTTGCCACGGCGATGTGCACCCCTGAGGTCTGTCGCCGTGGTAACAGGCGGGTCTGTGAGGGACTCACCTGGCATGTAAAGCCTCCCACTTTAGGATCTCCTCCCAGGCCTGCTCGTTATTCCGGTTGTGAATTTTTATGATGTTGGTCATATCGTTTGCTGCCAGGTCATCATCTCGCCAGCGCCACCTGCAGCACACACACAAGAACAACGTGAACAGACCCGAGTGGAACTGGGACCCGAAGAACGACTGATCGGACCGATCCGATTGATCATCGATCCGACCGATCGGACCGAATCGATCGACTCGATCAGATTGAAAACGAGCCCAAAGAAACCGGAGAAAAATCACACACACACAGAGAAACACAGACACACACACTCCTAGATAGAGACAGAAAGATCTCACTCACACACACACACACAAACTGAGAAACACACACACAGACACACACACACTGACACACACTCAGAAATACAGACCTGTGCCTGAGAGATACAGAGAGACATATACACACACACACACACACAGAGAAACAAACACACACACACACACACACACACGGACCCTTTCCGCAGCATGGCGTTCCAGAACATCTGTTCAGACGGGTAGACCCAGTTCTTCTCGGTTCCGTGCCGCGGGATGTTGGACTCCTCCCTGGAGACGGAGAGGGCAAAGGGCTGGTCCGGGGCGGGCGTCTGGTTAGGAGGGGGCATCTGTCCACACAGAGAAACCACAATCACCCGACAGACCCAGGGTGGCAAGGCCTGTCTCCATAGAAACAGGTTTCTGACCATAAAACGATGAAAACTGTCAGAAACTCAAAAGAAATCTTTATTTTATCTACAAATGTATAAAAACTGAACGATTCAATCTTAGCGGTACCTAACACTCACTCAGAATCTACCGTAGTTTTCACAGTATAAGTCACAGTATTTTTTCACAGTTTGTCCGCGGGTGAGACTTTATGTGTGTGTGTGAGACTTTATGTGTGTGTGAGACTTTATGTGTGTGTGTGAGACTTTATGTGTGTGTGTGAGACTTTATGTGCGTGTGTGAGACTTTATGTGTGTGTGAGACTTTATGTGTGTGTGTGAGACTTTATGTGTGTGTGTGTGTGAGACTTTATGTGTGTGTGTGTGTGAGACTTTATGTGTGTGTGAGACTTTATGTGTGTGTGTGTGAGACTTTATGTGTGTGTGAGACTTTATGTGTGTGTGTGAGACTTTATGTGCGTGTGTGAGACTTTTTGTGTGTGTGAGACTTTGTGTGTGTGTGTAAGATGTTACCATCATTTCACATGTTATTTTAACACTAAACCACCAGAGGGCGCTCTAGGCCTGTGGTGAAAATCCTTTTCTGCAGATTAGAAACCATAAGTCGTGAAAACGGTGATGGAGTGGCGGACATAACGTTTGGAGGAAGAGGAGCATCGTTTACTTCTGGAGTCGTTAAAAAGTGACACTCAGATGAATTTTATGGTGATTTTTAGTGAAACTGAGGGTTTTTTTTATTCTCTCGTTATCTGAAGAACTCTTAATGTTTCGTTAATAAACCAGACGTTCTCAGGTCGTAACGTTAGTACCGTACTCTTCATCAGTGTTTGTTTACAGTTTAGTTTTATTTCAAGATGACGCGTCAGTTTTTGGGGTTGAATTTAATTGAATAAATTTACCCAAAAAATGAAATTTAAACAACTTATTTATGTTTTGATCTTTTTTCTTATGCATTTTTTTTTTTTTTGGTGTCACTTATAATCTGGATGGCTCAGTGAGTAGGGTGACCGCCCTGTAACCGCAGGGTTGCCGGTTCGATCCCCCGCCATGATTTCATGCCGAGGTGTCCTTGAGCAAGACACTGAACCCTCAATGTTTCCTGATGGTGGTTGGCACCTTGCATGGCGGCCTCCCCATCAGGTATGAATGTGTGTGTGAATGTGAGCTACACTGTAAAGCGCGTTGAGTACCGATGCAGGTAGAAAAGCGCTTTATAAGTAGAGTCCATTTATCATTTTTATTTACCATTTAATCTGAAAAATACGGTAATTATCTGTTTCTGGATATTATGGGATGTGAGCTCTTTAAATAGTTGGATACAGTAAGATTTTGTCTGATTAGATTTTTGATGACTTCTCGCCCCCAGCCGTCCGCTCAGTGACAGTACCATGTTAGCTGGATCGATGTCGCTCTTCATGCCGGCCGCAGCCTTCATCGGACACTCCACAAACTCGTAGGCTCGGTCCTGGTGGGCTGGACCTGCGTTGGGCATGGGACACTCTGATGGAGGAGACGCTGCTGGAGACAGAAAGATCTTATTAAATACCGTCTCCATGGCAACATGGTGTTCCTCTCTAAGATTTACTCCAGATCTTTTTCCTCACAAACGCAGGAAGATCTGGAAAACCTCCGGATGGATCGTATCCTTCAGACAGATGGATGATTTACATTAGAGGTGTTTTTACCCCTTTTGGAGCCAAGAGATGTTCCGTTCCGTCATCTTCTGCTTGTTCCGGGGTCGGGTCGCGGGGGCAACAGCCTCAAACGGGGAGCCCAGGCCTCTCTCTCCCCGGCTGCATCCTCCAGCTCACCCAGAAGGATCCCAAGTCGTTCTCTGTCCAGCTGTGAGACATAGTCTCTCCAGCGGGTCCGGGGTCTGCCCCTTGGTCTCCTCCCGGTGAGACGTGCCCGAAACACCTCGCCCGCGAGGCACTCGGGGGGGCATCCTGACCAGATGCCCGAACCACCCCATCTGGCTCCTCTCGACCTGGAGGAGGAGCGGCTTGACACCGAGCTCCTCCCGGATGGCAGAGCTCCTCACTCGATCTCTGAGTAAGAGCCCAGCCACCCTGCGGAGGAAGACCATTTCGGCGCCAAGATATGTTTTGGTTTTTTTTTCAATCCAAAACATTCCATCAGTCAAAGAATTCTTTAAAAAAAAAGAAACTTTAAAAATCTGTTCATCAGATTAACCTGTGACTGGACACGTCTCCTTCCAGTCACCTGTTCATCCGTGGAGTACTATCAGAGTTAAAACTCTCTCTCCCTGGCAGCCGTTCTTATGTTATGTCCGTTTCCCACGTCTGTTATTTGGGTGCAGTTGAATATTTTTCTCTATAAACATGTTAATAGTTTGTTATTAAATAGTTTTTTTAAAGTAAGAATCTGTTCATTCATGATTTTTGCATAAATTTTCTGAGAATTGGAAGTAAACTAATTAAACTAATTGGTAAGTAATTTTTTTTCTGTAATATGGTATTTTTTATTCTAAAGAAACGTTATGCTTTTATCTATTTTTTTCATGCAGAAAAAAACATATTTTCAATAAAGAACTGATTGATAATGTGAGTTATTTCAGGAGGGATTATTGAGGCTACTGGTTTCATTAGGTTCGTCCACAGCTGGACGTCTGTCTTCATTAAAAGTTCTTCAACTTTTGAAATGTTTAAACTTTTTAAAGAAAATTGCACTTTTTTATTTTCATAATTTTGTTTTTATATATTTTTTTCTGTTTCTGTTGAAACGTGTTTCAAAGTGTTTCTATTTTTCAATAAATAATATATTTAAATGATTAGTGTTAAAAATCCCTTGTTTTCTTTAAAAATAGAAGAGAATTTAAACCGTCACTAGAAGTGCTTCGTTTGTGGTGAAAATCTGCTCTTTTCTTTATGTAGAATTTCTCAGTCTGACTGACGTCCAGATGTTACTGCAGTCAGTTTAACTTCTTCTCTTTCCTTCATTTGATTTATTAAATTATTGTCTAATCATGGATAGGATTGGGTTCCAAGAACAGTTTTTTTTCGGATCCGGTTCCGCAGCCGTCATTTTACCCAGACCGATAAGCGCTAGTCCAAACGAATCCGCTATCGGTTCCAGTTCCACCCCCTCACTCGCGAAGGGGCGGTGCGCACGTGCGCTGCTGCTACACACACGCAAATTTTCAAGCCGAGCGAAGCGTAATGGCAGAACGTCCATCTCGAGTTTGTCTTTATTTTACCTGAATTGATGCCGACAACGCACGTTGTTTAAAGTGTAATAAAGTATTTTCATGTAAAAGTGGAACCACATGCAATATGTCCAAATACGGAACCAAAATCCACGACATTCAGACTGAAAGATGCACTGTGTTTAACGAGCGCTTTGAAGCAGCTCAGACTCCGATGCAACAGGTATGCTAATAGATTACGGCACAAGCACGCTTGAAAACACACATGCTCTATGTTTTATCATAAAAAAAAAAACCAAACAATAAAAGTGAAATAAAAGTGCCTTAATTAATATTTTAACTTATTTGTTTGAAAATAAATGCACATTTTTTATTGTCGGCAAAAAAAATATAGCTGTTCTTAAACTTAAACCAAGTAATATTTATTTCTTTTTCTAACTTTGACATTTTTATGTTTTTATTTCAGTCCAGTTCAGATTTAATTTGAAAGATCCTATTTTATTTAAGAAGGTATATTTTATTTAAATATTGTTCTGTTTTTTAAGTTCAGCCATCATCCAATTAAAGTTTTTATCTTCATAATACGTACCGTATTTTCACGACCAATAGGGTGCACCGTATTAAAAGGCGCAGTCCAAATTTTTCGTGCTCTGTATTTAACACACACATAAGGCGCACCTGATGATAGGGCACAGGTTTTATATACATATCCTCTACTACGTAAGTCCACCTTACAACAACACACACACATACACATAGACGCGTGCGCATGCGCACACACACACGTGTGTATTTAAAAATAGATCGGGAGTAAAACTGAGTTTGTTTGGTTTTATTTAAATATTATTTACAGTCGTCATAAAGTCATTTATTAAATCCATCCAAGTCCTCATCCTCTGGTTCTGAATCTAACAGCTGCTCTAAATCCAACCTCGCAGGTTCACTTTCCACGCTGTCAGAGTCACTTTCTGAACCGTGCAGCTCCTCGGAAATGATGCCTGCTTTTGGGAAAGCTCGGACAACAGTGCCAGCAGACACGTTAGCCCGAGCATCTACAATCCACTGGCAAACTGTGGCGTAAATCGCCCGGCGCAGCTGATCGCCATCAGTTTAAACTGAGCTTCATAAGCGTGTCTCTTTTCCATTTTCAGTGTTTTTAAAACAGCAATGTTCTGCATAAAGAACACACCTGTTCTTTTAGACATAATCCACACACACACTTCATCCTTTAACATTCTCATGTTTTCAACTGCGTCCGCCTGATGGTTCTCTAATACGTCCACAAATCACAAATCAGATAGGACGCACCGCTCATTCTGAAGAAAATTTGAGACTTTTAGGTGCGCCTTATGGTCGTGAAATTACGGTATTTGTTTGTTTCTAAAAGTATCGATAAGAGATTCGTTAAAGATTCGGTTCGTTAAGCGGTATCGATAAGAGGACTAGTATCAATAAATCCTTATCGATACCTATCCCTAATCATGGACTAATTAAGTTATTTATAGCAAATTTTCTTTTTGGTGCACAATTATTTACAATTTGTGTTAATAAAGTGTCAAATATATGAAAAGCTTTTTCCAGATTGTTTTTTTTGAGAACTTTAGATCAGTTTGTTTGTTTAATTTCTTCCACAAAGTGATCAAGATTAAAATATTTAAATGATCTTTTCATGATTATTTGTAGGAACTTTTGTTTTTCTGGGATGTAAATCAGACTTAAAGATGCGCTGTGTTTGGTGAGTGTGTTGAAGCAGCATCATGCAGCTTCGAGTCCAATGCAACAGGTATACTAATAAAATACGGCACAAGCACACTTGAAAACACACGTGTTCCATGTTTTATCATAAATAAAGTTTAAAAGTCTGTATTGTTCCCCACCAGCAGCCTGCCTCCTGATTGGATCAGAACACACACTGTTAATATCTATAGTTTTTATTGTAGAACTTAAGGGTGTTTTTAAGCTAGATTTATTTGATTTAAAGGTTGTTTTGTTTGTGAGTTCTACTCTGATCCAAATTAAAGTTTTTATGTTCATAAAACTTATTTCTTTGTTTTTTGTTTCTAAAAGTATGGATAAGAAAATAGTTAAAGTCCGGGTCGTTAAGCGATATCGATAAGAGGACTAGTATGGATAAATCCATCCCTAGTCATACATTAGATGGTCTTTGCAGGAGTTCGGTGGTCTATAATATCTATCTATAGAATATCTATAATCTATAACAGAACTTGTATCCAAATCCATTGAACTGAATGGAACATTAGATCAGGTCTAACTTTAACTGGGAGGTGATTTTGAACAATAAATTGTAACTCCTCCCCCAAATACATTTCTGTTTTTACGAAATTTGTTGTTTCCTTTTACCAAACCATCTTCAAAAGTTGAGCCTCTGATGCTGCCATCAGAGACACTTGATAATGATGTACCGTAATTTCACGGCCATAAGGCGCACCTAAAAGTCTCAAATTTTCTTCAAAATGAGCGGTGCGCCTTTTTGTGCGGTGCGCCTTGTGTGTGAGAAAAAGTGGACCTAAAAGAAAACGCGGTGCCCGTGAGGCGGACCTGAAAGAAAAGGCATGAGAACGTTAAAGAGTGAAGTGTGAGCGGCGTGGGAGCGATGGATGACTGAAGGGTGGAAGGCAGCGCCGGGCGAGTTACGCTACAGTTTGCCAATGGATTGTAGATGCTTGGACTAACGTGTCTGCTGGTACTGTTAACCGAGCTTTCTCAAAAGCTGGTATCCTTTCTGAGGAGCCGCACAGTACAGACAGTGACTTTGACAGCGAGGAGCGAAGTGGACCTGCTCTGTTGGATTTTGCGCAGCTCTTCGATTCCAAAACAGAGGATGACAGATTTGAATAAAGACTATTACCAGTAATGTGCTTGTTTATACTACTAAAATAAAGTACAACCAAACTCAGTTTTGCTCCCGATCTATTTTTTAATACACACATTTGCATGCGTGCGTGTGTGTTGTTGTAAGGCGGTGTGTGACTGAGACTGCGCCTTTTCGTACGGTGCGCCTTATGTGTGTGTTAAATACAGCAACGGCGCACATAACTGAGGCTGCGCCTTTTCGTACAGTGCGCCTAATGGCCGTGAAATTACGGTAAGCTTGTCTAAACCAATGTGTTCGGTCAGAGTGGTGGGAAACAGTGAGGTCTTACCTGGGATAGGTGTGGCCTGATGCATGGGACACTCTGATGGAGGAGACACTGAGAAAAACATCAAATTAAACCAGAGATTAAACATCACCACTGTGCTATCCGTACCTTTCACAGGCTGGGCTTCCTGGTGCATTGGGCATCCCGGTGGGGGCGCGGCCATCATGGCTTCGGCCTTCACTGTGGGGGGAGTGGGCGTGGACAGGGAGGCTCCCATTCTGTGTGGAGGCAGAACATGGATTAAATCTAATGAGTCCTATGGGCTCATTTCTGTGTGATCAGTGTGAGTAGCACTTCAGCACAGCGGTGGTCTTTACAGTTGAAACCAGAAGTTTACCGACGCTACATAAAAACACACATGATTTTTTTTTTCTTTTTGTCAGACATTAAATAAAAATAAACTTTTTCTGTTTTGAATCAATTACAATTAAAATTATTTCTAAATGTCATAAAGAGACGAGAATTTTAAAAAATTTTTTTTATACAATTCTTTGTTACTTTTATCAAAGTCAAAAGTTTTTCCGTACACTAAGATCACAATTAGGGGAATCCCTGCCTCCTGATTGGATGGCAGGGATAGGGTTTACTGTAGCCCACAGACTGGTCCCAGGTTAACCACCAGGTGTGTAACAAAATATGAAATGACAGGACGTCAGTGTTTCCAACTCAGGGACTTATTTTTATCGTATAACTCAGACCCTCTAGCAACTCCTTTTTTGAAAAACTGACAAATCTATTTTTTTTTTTTTACATACCGTATTTTCCGCATTATAAGGCGCACCTTCAATAAATGAAAATTTTTAAAACTTTTTTCATATATAAGGCGTTACAGTAAAGGCTGTTCCTCTAACCATCTCGGTTTGTTCCGCGGAAACTCTGTTTAGTCTTGTTTACTTGGCGCAGCGCGTCCACTTGCTTCCTCCACTTCCTCACCATTGATTCATTGATGTTAAACTCTCTCGCTGCGGCTCTACGTGTTCTACTGCGTGACCGATCGCCTTGAGTTTAAACTCTGCGGTGTAACAGTGTCTCTTGATAGGAGCCATTTCCGGGTCTTTACACAAACACACTGTAAATGAAAATGAGACACCAGCATGCACCGCACACTACTTCTTCTATGGGGGAAATGGAGTCGGCGGCTGCTTACCGCAGTTGCGACACCTGTTGTAGCTCAATATTAATCCATATATAAGACGCTCCGGGTTAAAAGGCGCATCGTGGACTTTAGAGAAAATTTAAGGTTTTTAGGTGCGCCTTATAATGCATACGGTACTCTATTCATCCCTCACCGGGGAAATTTGTGTGCTGCGCTCCTTACACCGCAGCAGGCTGCCCACGACGGCGTCAATGGTGGGAGAAACGGGGGGTTAGGTGTCTTCTCCAAGGACACTAACTGTGCACTCAGTGGGATGCGAATCCGCGAACTTCCGGATGACTTCCGGTCCTTGGGCGAACGCTCTAACCACTGAGCCACCGTCTCCCCCTAAATCTAGCGGCTTTTTCTACTTTTTTAAGGAGATTTTTGGAGTCTGTTCTGTGAAAACACGTTGTTAAGTCTGTTCAATGAACAGCGACTGCTGCTGTGGCCTCTCCTCCCAAAGCACAGTCTAATCCTGGGGTGGGCAAACCTTTCTATCCACGGGCCACATTGAGCTCCAACATTTGACCAACGGGCCGGATCCGGAGCAGATGGAAAAATACAGAAAATATCATTTAATTTCTGATGAAAATAAAGAAAAACATCACAACAAAGTCTCTGACTTTAAAAACGAGTCTTTAAACAGTGAAAATGAAAAATAAAAATCTTTATTTTAAGCAGTGAAGACTCTTAGAATCCTTCAGGATTTACAATCACTCTCCTGACCGTCTTTTTTTTTTAGGAGATGCAGATGTACTTATCCTACTCCTAGCCTAGCTCCTAGCTCCTGACCTCGTCCACAAGTAGACAGGTATTTTTGAAAACTCATATCTGCTGTCCTCCGTTTAACTGGCAGGTTAAACGGACTTTTCTATTCCTGACACTGTTCTACTTTCCTGTCTCTTTCAATTAATTCAGAAAAATTCTACCCTCCTCGGCGCCTCATCTTTCATTTGTTGTAGGTTTATTTGGATTTTTTCCTGTCCTCCGTGTCAACGGAGAACAGAACGTTGACACGTAACTGTTTTCAAAATATCCGCGTCCCCACGCAGCCGTATAAGTACGCTTCTGAGTGCGGTTATAAGCCAGACCAGTAGTGGGCAGTAATGATGTAAACGTAAGTATGAGCTATCCAATCAGAGCACCTCTGTCGTCATTTCCGCAAAACCTGAAAAATGGCGCCAGGCGTCTCGTTTGTGGACCGACAAAGAGGTGGAATCGCTTTTAAAAGTCGTCATAGACTCTAAAGTTAATTAAACACAGGAAAATAAAAACGATCCAAACAAGGACGCACACGAATGACGTATGTGCATTACTTGTCGCAGGTAGTGACGCATAAAAACGCAAATCTCCGTTTTCGCACGTCCACACACAAAAACGGAGACACACACACATTTTAATGGGAGCAGTGATGTTGGTCTCCTTTTTAAGGCAGCGAATTAAATTCTGTTTAGAGAGAAGCCATGGCAGTGAGAAAGCAGCAGCGTGCTAACGCTCCAATAACAAAAACCTCTGAACGACTCTCCTCCTCAGGGTGCCAGCCAGGTAGAGAGGGTCAGATGATGTGGATAGGAGGTTGAAAAACTGCTGGGGCTTCTAGTGTTAAAGTCTGGGGTTAGTTTTGTTGTGGTGATTCTCAGAATGGATCTGAGGTGTAGGTCTGTTAAGTTGGATCTTTGACTGGCTTTTTGAGTTTTATGAAGCTGAAGGTCTGTTCACACACGGCGGTCGAGCTTTGTGCCAACAAAGCCAACATGATGTGTGCTTTCAGCTGGAGCTTTGGAAAAGCAGCTTCATTGAGTGAAGCGTAGAAGTCCTTCAGTTTCAGAGAGCTGAACCCCTCTTTTAAGACGGGTCGAAGGGTAAAGAGCAAACGTAGTGATACCCCAACACTTTACATTTTTTAAGTTTGGCGGGCCGTATGTGGCCCAGGCCTAACCTTAAAGTGTGTGTGTGTGTGTGTGTGTGTGTGTGTGTGTGTGTGTGTGTGTGTGTGTGTGTGTGTGTGTGTGTAGTGCAGCTCCCTCTGACCTTCCCTGTACCCACCTCTCCATCAGCATCCTCAAGACAAACACTGCACCATTAAAAATGGAGTGTTTTAATGTTTACACTTGGATTTGTTTTTCTTAATAAACATCCAGACTAAAATGACATGAGGTATTTGGGGGGTTTTAACCCCAGAGAGCAGGTTACAGTGAAGCGTAAACATGCCTGGATTTAATCATATAAAAATTAATAAAGATTCAAATACTTCTAGGAGGTTGAAAAAAAGACAGATTAGGACAGAACGTAGTTTGTATTTTCTTTTTACAGAAGATAAAGTTTAACATTAACCTTGAATAAATTTTACTGACTGTATGTCACTATGTCTGTAATTAATTATCTGTAGTTTTTTTACCACATGGAGCTCATTAAAGCTGCTGTAACATAAACTCAGCTCACTTTTAATATTAACATTATAAAGTTAATCTGTTCAAATATCCAGATAATAAATAATAACTCTTCTAACCTTGTTTAATTTGTAAAATCCTCCTCAGAAGGTGTTTTTAGCTCCAATGTCACAACGTTGTGCAATGGTACCTCCGCTTACGTCATGACGCACCCGGTTCATGACGTTACGTATTGATACTTTGAACCCGGAAGTAAAAATGTTTTAAAAATAAGAGTTTGAAAAAAAAGATTTTTTTAAAACTATGAAAACAGTTTTTTTGTATTATTTTTTAAAAGCATAACATTTGAAAACAAGCGTTTTTTTAAAAGTACAATGAACACTGTAGCGCCACCAAGTGTCTCCGCTAAGTATTATTTCACTCCAGCAAGTATGTCAGGGTTGTGTTTATACACAACTAGTGTACACTTTATAGTGTACACTCTTATACACTGCTTTTATACAAGTGTATAAAAGCCTTAGTTAGACTCCTCACAACAAGCCTGACTTATAGAAAGTCCAGAGCTTGTTTTGCTTCGACCATCTTTGTCTGAAACCTGAGGAGTGTTGCTAAGGTCCAGTCATCTGCACAAGTCTCTTTATCCTTAAAATGGCTTCCAGATCAGAGGAGGATTTCTACTGTTCAGTCTGTCAGGACGTCTTCAGAGTTCCAGTGATTCTGTCCTGCAGCCACAGCTTCTGTAGAGACTGTCTGAAGAGCTGGTGGAGAGATAAGCCAACAAAAGAGTGTCCAGTTTGTAAGAAAATATTTTGTGGAGAAGAGCCACCTTTAAATCTGGCTCTGAGGAATCTGTGTGAGTCCTTCTTACAGGAGAGAAACCAGAAAGTTTCACTGGGTTTCTGCCAAGAGCACCACAGGAAACTGGAGCTGGTCTGTCTGGATCATCAGCAGCCAGTTTGTCTGATCTGCAGAGATTCAGAGAAACACACCAACCACAGTTTCAGACCCATTAATGAAGCTGCTGGGCAGCTCAGGAAGAAACTTCGAGAAACTCTGGAGTCATTAAAGAGAAAATTGGAGGTTCAGGAGCAATTTATGCTGGAGTTGTGTCAAACATCAGAACACATTATGGTCCAGGTCCGACACACAGAGAATCAGATTAAGGAGCAGTTTAAGAAGCTTCATCAGTTTCTATCAGAGGAAGAGGAGGCCAGGCTGTGTGCTCTGAGGGAGGAAGAGGAGCAGAAGACTGCCATGATGAAGGAGAAGAGGGAGTCTCTGAGCAGAGAGGTAGCAGCTCTTTCAGACACAGTCAGAAGCACAGAGGAGCAGCTGAGAGCTTCAGACGTCTCATTTCTGAACGACTACAAAGCTGCATTAGAAAGAGTCCAACGCTGTTCCCTGCAGGAGGATCCACAGCTGCAGTCAGGAGCTCTGATAGACCAGGCCAAACACCTGGGAAACCTGGCCTTCAACATCTGGAACAACATAAGGGACCTAGTCTCCTACACTCCTCTCATTCTGGATCCAAACACTGCTGGTTCATTCCTCCATTTGTCTGATGACCTAACCGGCGTGAAACTGGGAGAGGAACAGAGTCTTCCTGATAATCCAGAGAGGATTAGTCATACCTGTTCTGTTCTGAATTCGGAAGGTTTTAACTCAGGAACTCACAGCTGGGACGCTGAGGTTGGAGACAGTAAAGGACAGATACTCGGTGTGTTAGCAGAATCTGTAATCAGGAAGGAGAGTGACATATTCTGTGGATTATGGGGAATCTGGTTTAATAAGGATGAGTGCTCGGCATTGTCTCCAGGTTCTCAAATCACTCTTCCAGATCAGAATCATGAGAGGATCAGAGTGAACCTGGACTGGAACGGAGGAAAGCTTTCCTTCTCTGATCCTGATACTAACACACACATACACACCTTCACACACACTTTCACTGAGAAGATGTTTCCGTACATAGAAACTTGGGATGGTGAACTAAAGATCTCACCTGTTCAGGTGTAGGTGGTGAAACAGCAGATCATTGTAAATAAAATCTCATGCACTGCAGGAGTTTGGAATGTTTATTAAATAGAGAATTTAATAGAATAAAAGTCTGGTAAAGATGAACGATGAAGTTATGGGAAAAAGTTGTCGAAGGTAGGCTAAGGTCTGAAGTAAGAATTTGTGAGCAGCAGTATGGTTTTATGCCTAAAAAGATCACTACAGATGCTGTATTTGCCTTGAGGATGCTGATAGAGAAATACAAAGAAGGTCAGAGGGAGCTGAACTGTGTCTTCGTAGATCTAGAGAAAGCATATGACAGGGTACCTAGAGAAGAACTATGGTATTGTATGAGGAAGTCTGGTGTGACAGAGAAGTATGTTAGAGTGGTCCAGGACATGTATGAGGACTTTAAGACAGTGGTGAGGTGTGCTATAGGTGTGACAGAGGAGTTCACTGTGGGGGTGGGACTGCACCAAGGATCTGCTCTGAGCCCTTTGCTGTTTGCTATGATGATGGACAGGCTGACAGACGAGGTCAGACAGGAATCTCCATGGACAATGATGTTTGCAGATGACATTGTGATCTGTGGTGAGAGGAAGGAAGAGGTGGAGGAAAAGCTGGAGAGGTGGAGGTTTGCACTAGAAAGAATCAGAATGAAGATTAGTCAGAGTAAAACAGAGTACACGTGTGTGAATGAGAGAGATCCACATGGAAAAGTGAGGTTACAGGGAGAAGAGATAAAGAAGGTGGAAGATTTTAAATACTTAAGATCAACAGTCCAGAGCAATGGAGAGTGTGGAAAAGAGGTGAAGAAGCGTGTTCAGGCAGGCTGGAACGGGTGGAGGAAAGTATCAGATGTGATGTGTGACAGAAGAGTTTCAGATAAAATGAAAGGGAAAGTGTACAAAACCGTGGTGAGATCGGCCATGCTGATTGGTCTAGAGACAGTGTCACTGAGGAAAAGACAGGAAACAGAGATGTTTGTATCAGAGATGAAGATGCTGAGGATCTCTCTGGGAGTGACCAGGATGGACAGGATCAGAGGAACAGCACATGTTAGAGGTTTTAAAGTCAGAGAGGTCAGACTGAGATGGTTTGGACATGTGCAGAGGAGAGAGAGAGAGTACATCAGAAGAAGGATGCTGGATTTGGAACCACCAGGAAAGAGGCCTAGAGGAAGACCAAAGAGGAGGTTCATGGATACAGTGAAGGAAGACATGAAGATAGTTGGTGTGACCGAAGAGGATGCAGCAGATAGGGTTAGATGGAAGATACCGACTTGATGTGGCACCCCCTGAAGGTGAAAACCGAAAGAAGAAAAGTCTGGTGAAGAAAAGGGCTTTTAGACAGTAGGATATTGATAGGATATGGTACGGTACAATGCAATGCAATTTAATACTTGAGTCACCAGACTTCTGTCGGACAATGGATTCTACACCTGGATACTTATCTGTGCAGCATCGGCTGTGGCAAGGTTAGCCGACGTGGGGCTGCAGCTCCTCGCACACTTTCTACAAATGGTAGTATGAATCATGGGAGGAGCAGTGGCAGTATGACTTCTCTGCTGTTTCCATGTATTTGTGGCCTCACACTGGATCTCTCCATTCTCCTCACCCTGCTTGATACATGCATACTGACTCGAGATCAGCTGCATTGATGTTGCAAGACTTCAAATCAGTTTTGCAGGTTTCTTTGTACTGCAGGGCAGGCAGTCCAGTTGGCTGCGTTTCTGTGGCCAGCTCCCCATAGAGGATATCCTTTGGAATGCGGCCATCGTTCATCCTTCATACCTGTCCTAGCTAGCGCACGTGTCTCTGTGAGAGGATGGTGACCATACTGGACATGCTCGTCTAGGTCAGGATGTCCGCGTTGGAGACTCGATCCTGCCAGGTGATGCCTTGGAATCGTCTGAGGTTATGCAGGTGGAAGGCGTCAAGTCTCCGTTCTTGGAGGATAAACAGTGTCCAAGCTTCACTGCCGTACAGTAGTGTGCTCAGCGCACACGCTCGGTAAACCTTCATCTTTGTGTTGAGAGTCAGCATGGGGTCATCATGGTGCTGTCCCTCACACGCTTCGTTAGGCGGGGCATGGTAGATGCTGCTTTGCCTATCCTGATGTTTAGCTCGATGTTTAGGGATATTCTTATGTCCACATTCTTCTCTTTGCAATACAATACATGCAATACACACTGTACAATTTATACGTTATTCATCCGCTAGTGGGAAAATTCATGTGTCAGGCAGCATATTTTAAAAAATAAAAAGTAGACTCCATTAAGAAGAGCAGTGAGCTCCGTTAGCTCCCTCAAGAAGAGCAGTGAGCTCCGTTAGCTCCCTCAAGAAGAGCAGTGAGCTCCTGTAGCTCCATCAAGAAGAGCAGTGAGCTCTGTTAGCTCCATCAAGAAGAGCAGTGAGCTCCGTTAGCTCCATCAAGAGGAGCAGTGAGCTCCTGTAGCTCCATCAAGAAGAGCAGTGAGCTTCGTTAGCTCCATCGAGAGGAGCAGTGAGCTCCGGTAGCTCCATCAAGAAGAGCAGTGAGCTCCGTTAGCTCCATCAAGAGGAGCAGTGAGCTCCGGTAGCTCCATCAAGAAGAGCAGTGAGCTCCGTTAGCTCCATCAAGAAGAGGAGTGAGCTCCTGTAGCTCCATCAAGAAGAGCAGTGAGCTCCGTTAGCTCCATCGAGAGGAGCAGTGAGCTCCGTTAGCTCCATCAAGAAGAGCAGTGAGCTCCATTAGCTCCATCAAGAAGAGCAGTGAGCTCCGTTAGCTCCATCAAGAAGAGCAGTGAGCTCCGTTAGCTCCATCAAGAAGAGCAGTGAGCTCCATCAAGAAGAGCAGTGAGCTCCGGTAGCTCCATCAAGAAGAGCAGTGAGCTCCATTAGCTCCATCAAGAAGAGCAGTGAGCTCCATTAGCTCCATCAAGAAGAGCAGTGAGCTCCGTTAGCTCCATCAAGAAGAGCAGTGAGCTCCATCAAGAAGAGCTGTGAGCTCCGTTAGCTCCATCAAGAAGAGGAGTGAGCTCCGTTAGCTCCATCCAGTTTCTGAGAGTCTGTTTGCTGCTGAAACAAATGACTTCCTGAATCTCTCAGTTTTGCCGCACAAAGAACGGGGCCTTTCCTCTGTGATGCTTCTCTGAGAGGGCAGGGTGTCATGCAGACAGTGTTAGCCTCCACTATGCTCCTCATTCTCCTCAACCAGAGTCTCAGAGGGTGTTAGCCTCCACTATGCTCCTCATTCTCCTCCATCAGAGTCTCAGAGGGTGTTAGCCTCCACTATGCTCCTCATTCTCCTCCATCAGAGTCTCAGAGGGTGTTAGCCTTCGCTATGCTCCTCATTCTCCTCCACCTCAGAGGGTGTTAGCCTTCGCTATGCTCCTCATTCTCCTCCACCTCAGAGGGTGTTAGCCTGCACCATGCTCCCCATTCTCCTCCATCAGAGTCTCAGAGGGTGTTAGCCTCCACTATGCTCCTCATTCTCGTCCACCAGAGTCTCAGAGGGTGTTAGCCTCCACTATGCTCCTCATTCTCCTCCACCAGAGTCTCAGAGGGTGTTAGCCTCCCCTATGCTCCTCATTCTCCTCCACCAGAGTCTCAGAGGGTGTTAGCCTCTACTATGCTCCTCATTCTCCTCCATCAGAGTCTCAGAGGGTGTTAGCCTCCACTATGCTCCTCATTCTCCTCCATCAGAGTCTTAGAGTGTGTTAGCCTCCACTATGCTCCTCATTCTCCTCCACCAGAGTCTCACAGGGTGTTAGCCTCCACTATGCTCCTTATTCTCCACCACAGACAACACCAAATGTCTCTGCACTGGTTGAAAATACTTAGCATCTCTTTCGAGACATCAAATGACTTTAGTTTCCTCAAAAAGAAAAGCAGCCTTTGATAGAGCTTATAAGAGAGTTAGCCTTAACTGAGCAGTTCAGTTTCTGGTAGAGGTGTTCTTCCAGATATCCGTCTGAATGAACAGCCTTGACGTCTTCATCATCAATGTTGATGGACAACTAACTTTTTACTGAAATCTATGATCAGCTCATTAGTTTTGGTCACATTCAACAGGAGTCAGTGATGACCTTCCTGAACTCCTCCTCTTTACCATCCGTCACAAAGACTGGGCTCACTCTAGCGTCAAAAAGATATTAGCCACTGTAGCTAATCCAGTTTAATTGTTATTAGCCACATTGAATTTGCTTTAGCCACAAAATCTTTTTTAGTTCTAAAATGCTCTGTGTCCTAACGTGTTAGTTTGTGGTTAATAGTCCGTGTAGTCCCTCATTCATCCAGGAGTGATCCATAGTAGAAAAAGTTTCAAAAAAGTCTTCTGGACAATTCAATCCTTGAATTTCGTTCAAGAATTGAACTGTCCAGAAGACTTTTTTGAAACTTTTTCTACTTTGTGGTTAACAGTAAATGTACGTGTGCTTTCAGCTTTGTTCTTAACAAATCTGGTTGAATTAATTGCAATATGTGTCATTTGTGGTGGCTGGGCTCTCACTCAGAGATCGGGTGAGGAGCTCTGCCATCCAGGAGGAGCTCGGTGTCGAGCTGCGTCTCCTCCAGGTCGAGAGAAGCCAGATGGGGTGGTTTCCTGAGCGCCTCTATGGTGAGGTGTTTCGGGCACGTCCCACCGGGAGGAGACCAAGAGGCAGACCCCAGACCCGCTGGAAAGACTATGTCTCACAGCTGGCAGGGGAACGACTCAGGATCCTTCCGGGTGAGCTGGAGGATGCAGCCGGGGTGAGAGAAGCCTGGGCTTCCCGTATGAGGATGTTGCCCCCGCGACTTGTCTCCGGATAAGCGGAAGACGACGTAACGGAATGTGTAATTTGATGAATATTAATAAAATTTGTGACTATCTGTGACAGATTGTTTCCAGTCTGCAGTTAAACTACCCTCACAAGACGTTTGTTGTTGTTACACAATCATTAGACATCACATCAGAAACACACCCTCTATCAAACACACACACACACACACACACATAAATCCCTCTCTCTCAAACACACACACAGACAAGTTCCTCACTTTGTCTCAAACACACACTAACATATTCCTCTCTCTTGCTCGCTTTCTTTTTTTCTATCTCTCTCACACGCACGCACACACATACACATTTTCTGCGCGCATTTGAAAAAGGCGCTAAAAAAGAAAACAAAAACTCGAAAATTTTAGCGACTCTAGCCACTAGAGGGCCTGAATACTCGCTAAATGTAGCAACTTCATGTTATTTCCTACACACCTGGCGGTCGATTTGAAATCAGTCCGCGGGTTACCACAAGACCGCGATCCAGTGGTTGGGCACCCTGGATATGGAGTCCGCACTTTGAGGAGATCTCTGTCAAGATTTAGTTTTAAAAAGTCCTTAAACCACTTAGCCTGAACAGATCGTGAGTCATCCCGATCATACGTCTTTTAACTTCATCTGATACATTTTCTTTGTTTGGATTCAAGTTTTTTGCGCCGAAATAAGACACAATTGCCGACTGTTTTGGTCGTGATCTCGCCATCTTTCTGACAACTTCAGCTGCAAATCTCGCGTTACTTGTGCGTGATGTGACGATCCCCGTTTAGAGTACAATAATCTGGACCAGTGTAAATGTTGTTGCTTCATAACACCAGCTGGCGCTCGCGACTAGCGAACCATCCATTCAGAGCCATCCAGAAAGGCAGTGTCTGGTGAAATTGGTACAGTATTGCATCCTTCACCCCAATGTTCTCCTGATATGTGAACTGCGATGATTCAAAGCCTTCTGGAACTGTGGCCTAAGGAGGCGAAGCACAACCCTCTCTAAGGTCTTCATGATTACAGAAATGAGGGCCACTGGTTGGTGGTCCTTAACACCAGCTAGTCTTCCCACTTTGGAAACCGGCACAAGACAAGAAATTTTCTTCCGGACGGGAACCTGACCTCCTGGGAGGCTCTGGTTGAACAGGAAGCTCACTCCTTCAGAAGCTGGGGGCTATCCCATTAGGACTAGGACACTTCCCATGACTGAGCCTCCTGAGTTCAGCTTGCAGATCCTTCACAGAAAGGTGGTCCTTAAAAGATGCTCTGTCAGCAAACGTGAAGCAGGAGCATGCAAAGCTAGAACTACCGCTGGAGCTTTGTTTGTCACATTTTCAGTTTTTAAGGAAAACACATTTCGGTTGATGAGAAAAAGTTTACTGTGAAAACTTTTTCTCTAAAACTTTGTTTGGTTAGAACATTGTGACCCTCTGGTCTTGCTCCTGGATGGTGGAACATTACACTCCTTCTTTGTGTATTTTTTTTGCTTCCGTAGAATTTTTTTAATGCTAATTAAAATAATTTTTGGTTGTAAACACCAACCATCAACACATATAAAACCTTTTAAGCAAAATGAAGTGAATGTGCTGCATTAACTCTGCAGTCTGAACGTTTGTTGTATTCTCACAGCATTTAATCTGTCTTTCTAAATTTATTTTTCTATAAAACTTCTCAGTGTGAGGCGACACTCACCGTACTGGGACATTTAAAAAAAACAATCTCACAATTAAATTGCATCTTATTGTGGACATACGTAGTTATTTATTTTCTTAGGCCTGGAATGTTGGTGAAACAGTTGGAATGAACCTGGATTCTGTCTAAAAAATCAGACAAGTTTCACTTTAATAATAATAATACATTTTATTTATAATGTGCCTTACATTTTAAAAAAATCCCAAAGCGCTTCAGAAAAACTAGGCAAAGTAAAAACAATAAAAATAGTTTAAAAACTAAAAACCACATTCAGAAAAGCAAAGAACCATAAAGTCAAAAATGAAAAGCCTTAAAAATGAATGTCTTTAGGTTGTTTTTTTTAAATGTTTCCACACTTTGTGGCTCTGAGGAGTTCTGGGAGCTCATTCCAGAGTCGTGGGCCAACGGCCTGGAAGGCTCTGTCCCCCATTGTGGTCAGCCTGGTCCTGGGCTGGTGGAGGCAGTGGGTGGACGTCCTGGAAGGCTCTGTCCCCCATGGTGGTCAGCCTGGTCCTGGGCTGGTGGAGGCAGTGGGTGGAATTAGAGCGAAGGTGTCTTAAGTTGATAAGTGGGGAGAGGAGCTCAGTGAGGTAAGTTGGGGTATTCCCATGGACACGTTGGTAGGTGAGGAGGCAGATTGAAACAGATGGAAAGCCACTAAAGTGATTTGAGAACAGGGTGATGTGGTCAAATTTTCGCCTCCTCGTCAGGACCCTGGCAGCTCGTCATGACCCTGGCAGCTCGTCAGGACCCTGGCAGCACAGTTTTGGATGTGCTAAAGCTTCTCCAGGCTCCTGCCAGGAGCACCAATGAGGAGGGCATTGATACATGATACTGTGGTGTTTACACATGGAGACCAGAAATATGTGCTGATGATAGTGTGGTGTTTACTCATGGAGACCAGAAATATGTGCTGATGATACTGTGGTGTTTACACATGGAGAATATGCATATATGCTGATGATACTGTGGTGTTTACACATGGAGACCAGGAATATATGCTGATGATACTGTGGTGTTTACACATAGAGACCGGGAATATGTGCTGATGATACTGTGGTGTTTACACATGGAGACCAGGAATATGTGCTGATGATACTGTGGTGTTTACACATGGAGACCAGGAATATGTGCTGATGATACTGTGGTGTTTACACATGGAGAACATGCATATATGCTGATGATACTGTGGTGTTTACACATGGAGACCAGGAATATGTGCTGATGATACTGTGGTGTTTACACATGGAGACCAGGATTATGTGCTGATGATACTGTAGTGTTTACACATGGAGACCAGGAATATGTGCTGATGATACTGTGGTGTTTACACATGGAGAACATGCATATATGCTGATGATACTGTGGTGTTTACACATGGAGACCAGGAATATATGCTGATGATACTCTTGTGTTTACACATGGAGACCAGGAATATATGCTGATGATACTGTGGTGTTTACACATGGAGACTAGGAATATGTGCTGATGATAATAATAATGCATTGAACTTATATAGCTTTTCTGGACACTCAAAGACGCTTTACACATATATATATGCATTATTCATTCACTCCATACATCATTCACACACACTACATTCATTCCTGATGATGGGAGCTACAATGCAAGGTGCAGACCACTATCATCAGAAGCAACTGGGGGTTCGGTGTCTTGCTCAAGGACACCTCGGCATGGACTCTGGGCGGGGGATCGAACCTGCGCCCTTCCGGTTACGGAGCGGTCGCCCTACCCACTGAGCCATCCTTCCTACTGTGGTGTTTACACATGGAGACCAGGAATATATGCTGATGATACTGTGGTGTTTACACATGGAGACCAGGAATATATGCTGATGATACTGTGGTGTTTACACATGGAGACCAGGAATATGTGCTCATGATACTGTGGTGTTTACACATGGAGAACATGCATATATGCTGATGATACTGTGGTGTTTACACATGGAGAACATGCATATATGCTGATGATACTGTGGTGTTTACACATGTAGACCAGGAATATATGCTGATGATACTGTGGTGTTTACACATGGAGATCAGGATTATGTGCTGATGATACTGTGGTGTTTAAACATGGAGACCAGGAATATGTGCTCATGATACTGTGGTGTTTACACATGGAGAACATGCATACAGTGGTGGTCAAAAGTTTACATACACTTGTAAAGAACATAATGTCATGGCTGTCTTGAGTTTCCAGTTATTTCAACAACTCTGATTTTTCTCTGATATAGTGATTGGAACAGATCCTTCTTTGTCACAAAAAACATTCATGAAGTTTGATTCTTTTATGACTTTATTATGGGTAAACTGAAAATGTGACAAAATCAGCTGGGTCAAAAATATACATACAGCAATGCTAATATTTGGTTACATGTCCTTTGGCCATTTTTACTTCAATTAGGCGCTTTTGGTAGCCATCCACAAGCTTCTGGCAAGTTTCTGGTTGAATCTTTGACCACTCCTCTTGACAGAATTGGTGCAGTTCAGTTAAATTTGTTGGCTTTCTGACATGGACTTGTTTCTTCAGCGTTATCCACATGTTCTCAATGGGATTTAAGTCAGGACTTTGGGAAGGCCATTCTAAAACCTTAATTCTAGCCTGATTTAGCCATTCCATTACCACTTTTGATGTGTGTTTGGGGTCATTGTCCTGTTGGAACACCCAACTGCGCCCAAGACCCAACCTTCGGGCTGATGACTTCAGGTTTTCTTGAAGAATTTGAAGGTAATCCTCCTTCTTCATTGTCCCATTGACTCTCTGTAAAGCATCAGTTCCATTGGCAGCAAAACAGGCCCACAGCATAATACTACCACCACCGTGCTTGATGGTAGGCATGGTGTTCTTGGGGTTAAAGGCCTCACCTTTTCTCCTCCAAACATATTGCTGGGCATTGTGGCCAAACAGCTCAATTTTTGTTTCATCTGACCACAGAACTTTCCTCCAGAAGGTCTTATCTTTGTCCATGTGATCAGCAGCAAACTTTAGTCGAGCCTTAAGGTGCCGCTTTTGGAGCAAGGGCTTCCTTCTTGCACGGCAACCTCTCAGTCCATGGCGATGCAAAACACGCTTGACTGTGGACACTGACACCTGTGTTCCAGCAGCTTCTAATTCTTGGCAGATCTGCTTTTTGGTGCTCCTGGGTTGACTCTTCACCCTCCTGACCAGTTTTCTCTCAGCAGCAGGTGACAGCTTGCGTTTTCTTCCCGATTGTGGCAGTGACAAAACACTGCCATGCACTTTATACTTACAATTGTTTGCACTGTTGCTCTTGGAACCTGCAGCTGCTTTGAAATGGCTCCAAGTGACTTTCCTGACTTGTTCAAGTCAATGATTCTCTTTTTCAAATCTGTGCTGAGCTCCTTTGACTTTCCCATTGTAGCGTTTGTGGGTGTTTTTATTCAATGAGCCCTTTTTACAGTAAATGGCCTCAGAGAAGTCACCAGCTGTAGTCACTCATAATCACTCACAAGAAGTTAAGAGGTCATGATATGAAGCTCATGTCATTGACACAACTTTCTAAGTCTCCAAGATTGCTCATTCATGTTGCTGTATGTATATTTTTGACCCAGCTGATTTCGTCACATTTTCAGTTTACCCATAATAAAGTCATAAAAGAATCAAACTTCATGAATGTTTTTTGTGACAAAGAAGGATCTGTTCCAATCACTATATCAGAGAAAAATCAGAGTTGTTGAAATAACTGGAAACTCAAGACAGCCATGACATTATGTTCTTTACAAGTGTGTGTAAACTTTTGACCACCACTGTATATGCTGATGATACTGTGGTGTTTACACATGGAGAACATGCATATATGCTGATGATACTGTGGTGTTTACACATGGAGAACATGCATATATGCTGATGATACTGTGGTGTTTACACATGTAGACCAGGAATATATGCTGATGATACTGTGGTGTTTACACATGGAGAACATGAATATATGCCGAAGATGCAATATTATTCACACATGGGGTCACTAAACTAAGGATAGCCAGGATTTGTGTTTTCAGAGCCTCATTCTCTGGAAGAAAAAAATGGGAAACTTAATGAAAAGCCAGAATCCTCTTGGACAGGAGGGACAGGGATAGCAGATTGCTTAATCTTATAAAGACTATGTTTTAGGACAGAGCAGGAGTATTTAATCTGGACAGGTTGGTTACCAGAGGTCACCTGTAAATAAAACCAGAGGTCTGAGGTCACCTAGATCTTGCCGGAAGCTAACATTGTGAGTAACAATTGGGCCTAATCTAGATGGCAAGTCAGGATAGAACAGAATGCACCCGAATGGGTCAGAATGGATTCAGATTGATCAGGTTGGATCAGTATGGAGAATGGCTCAGAATGGCTCAGGATGGACCAGGACGGATCCGAATGGTTCAGGATGGACCAGGACGGATCAGAATGGTTCAGGGTAGGGTCATTCCTCCACTAACTGGCCTACTCTGTCATTTCCAGCTAAAACTGGATGATGGAAACCACAGCCTGGCAAACCAGGAGAATTTTCCACACCACAACGTTTTATAAATAACTTACAGACGATCTGCAGCCGAGTTTTCTTCCCGAGGTCACAAATCATACCAGAACAGAATCAATGACATTTAAACTGAAACTCATGCATCTTTCTGTCTCCAGAGACGTTGTAGTCTAAATATATACTAATGTATTTATATATACATGTATGTGTACGTGTATTTGTATGTACATGTATGTATTTATATGTACATGTATGTGTGTGTATGTATTTATATGTACGTGTATGTGTATGTATGTATGTGTTTATATGTACGTGTATGTATGTATTTATATATACATGTATGTGTATGTATTTATATGTACTGAAACAGTTAACATGTTATTACAAAGAGATTATCTGTGTGTGAGACTCTAAAACAGTTTGCATGTTATTAAATAGAGATGTGTGTGTGTGTGTGTTTGAGGGAAACACAGTGAAATCGTTTGCATGTTATTAAACATAAACACAGATCATGTGTGTGCGTGACACTAAACCACCAGACTGTTTTTTTTTTTTTTCAGTGTTGTTTTTTTTTCCTCATCTTTTTAGTGTTTTTTTTTTTTTTTTTCAGTGTGCGCTCCAGCAGTTCCAGGGACGGCCTGGGCCCAGTAGGATTTGAACCAGGTTTTCCCACTTGAAAGATGGTAACTCTACCACGAGGCCAATGCCTCCTGGGACCAACCACCAGAGCTTTAACTACACTGGAAGAGAATTTACCTAGATAAATAAAGAACAGGTGTTTGATGGTTATTCATTTTTTTGGTGTTTTAATATTAGAAGGTTTGTTGTGTTTTAAAAACAATGATTATGATTAAATTATAAAGTGGATTTTTCTGTTTTTTTCACTGCTGTTATTCAAAGAGTCTTCATTAGAAACAGACTTTGTTACACAATAACAGAGTCAGATTAAAAGTTTCTCTGATCTGTATGAAGGCCATGTGTGTGTAAACATGTGCACGGCAGTGCTGCACACGTGTGTGAGACGGTATTTATTAAATGTGCATATTCTGCACACAAAGCAGATGTGTTCTGAACATTCAGTCCAGTTTCATTTTGTCCTCAAACTTAATTTTTGCCTCTTTCACTTTTGCACGTTCACGTTTCACATCAGACTCGTTTCACACAAAACGGTATAATTTTAGGGGTAAACGAGGTTTCTTTATGGGTACTTAATGTGTGATCTGGAAAAATGCAGCTCCAAAAACACAATCCCTGGTTCTGTTACCGTGGTTTTCTGGGTGACGTCTCTGTTTTGCCTGTCAGCAGCATGTGACCTTTAACCCCTAACAGAGTAGGGAACTTCCTGCTCAGAGGAGAACACAAGCCAGGCCTGTTGATACGGACGTTACCGTGACAATGGAGACCCAGCGAGGAACACGAAGGAAGACACAGTAACACGGATCTGGTGATGATAGGTAAGAACCAAAATGTGACACTTTGCCAGATTTTTTTTTAAGAATTCCTTTATTAGTCTCACGATGGGGAACTTATGGTGCTGCATTGCACCGCAGCAGGCAGCCACACAACAGCACCAATAGCGGGAGCTGCTTGGGGATTAGGTGTCTGCTCCAGGGACACATCGGCTGCTCAGTGAGATCAGGACCGGCGTCTCACAGTCCAAAAACAAACACTCTACCACTAAGCCAACGCCCCCCAGACCTCAGTTTATTGTATTTAGTGAACGTGTCAGGAAGCTGGCTGAAAAGTATATTTGTGGTTATGATCCAGGTTCAAGTTGATGATGATCTGAGGCTGGTCAGATCACAGGTACATACAGACAGACAGTTCTCTGGGTCACCTCCACATTCCTCAGGTCCTAATGTTTATAGTTCATGAAAATCAAGTGATGATTGTTGTGATGAATGCGGTGAAGCCTTGTGTGCTTTGTTCATGATGGTCAGATCGTACTGATGATGGGTAAGGCC
>LR738553.1:291161-468661 GCA_902685375.1 Neostethus bicornis | reverse complement strand
CATCTTGTGTAGAAATTTCAAACATTTCTGCTTCTTCCGTTTCTCTGCTTTTATCTTGAAGCCCAGAGAAAACACATCTGGATGCAGTTTGATGGGAGAGGTAGAAGGAGGGGTGGAGGTAGCGGGGTAACCTCACCAGCAGATATCAGGTGGGGGAGGGGTCACCACTCCTACACATGTGATTATAGTTTGCTGCTCGGTGCTGCAAGGTCTCCGACCTCCTGAAAACTTCTCCACATATCAGTAGACATGAATCGAACCTGCAAACTTCCGGTTGACTTCTGGTCAACAGGTGAATGCTCTACCACTGAGACACTGTCTCCCCCCAAACTAAAGTAGAAATGACTAAACCGTATCACTTGGTACAGGCGTTGTGATGTGTGCATGAAATGTTCTAATTAAATTCGAAGCATTTCACATCGCTTCGCAACGAGAGAGCGATGGAAATGTGCATCCAAGAAGACGTTGGAACGTTTCTCCCTCATTGCTCTCGCGCTGCATTGCGAACGCGTGAGGATTTCTTCAGACTGTCTCTCTCTGAAAAACGTTCAATGTCTCTTTTAAGGACTGTAACGACACTAAAATGCTTCACAGTCTTTTTGAAAGTTGCACAGTGTTTAACCGTTGGAGTGAGCCATTGTAGCGTTGCTCCTGTTGATGGTCTGGCGGTACACACACTAGTTAAGTGCCTATTGTAAGAACACCCTCCCAGTCCTGCATGAAGTGGTTGAAAGAGTGAATGAAAAGAAAGTTTCAGAAGAATAAAAAACTTCTCTGACGTAATAAACTGCTGAAGAGGAAAACAGGAGCAAAAAGACTTGGACTAAATTCTCTTGGGCTGCTGCATCAAAGCCGTGAATTGAACATTATGTTACAAATGGTATCAAAATGTGCATTGTTTATGACACAAATGTTTGTTTACTTTTCGGAAAAAAAGAAGTTTAACGTTGCTAAGTTCATCCAGTGTTTTAACTACAATAAAATAAAAGACTGAAATGTTCTCCTGTCATGGAAGCTGAGCGTTTTGTGTCCCAAATGAATTTAGTCTCAGACCGTTGACCTCTTAGAGACGCCATTTTTAAAGCTCTTCTACATACTGTATCTCGTACAGCATCAGCACATTAACATCCATGTTTACATTCAGCTGGAGTCTTTCATGTTTATCTCTCACTCACTCACGGAGAGATCAACACGTCTCTGACATGAACTCAAATTTCACATTAGCCAGGACTCGTGCTGCCAGAAAGGCATCCTCTATTATCCAATGGACTAATATGATGGCTAAAACTACAGCAGAGTTTATTTTTACTAGAGATGACCGGTTAGCAGAAAAGAGGAGCAGAGATTCATTCTGCATACCTACAAAGTCTGACACGATGGATGCAAGCAAACGTGTCACCTCTACAGGTGAGGCTGACCCTCACCTGCAGAGCCTGCCATATTGGAAGCTAACGAAGGCTAATGGAGACCGACAGAGTCTCCCATGACGGGTGGCAGGGCTGACACAGAGTGTTTGCCTTTTTATCTCATTTTATCAAAGACAAATGAAGGATTAGAAAATTAAATCTGATTTTCAGCCCATTTCCTGTAATATCAGCCTTTTTATTGACATTTCACATGAAGTCAAAGAAAACTTTCCCACAAATTAAATTAGGAAGCAATTATCTTAAATCAAGCCACGTATTTTTAGAAACTTTAGCTGAAGGGGCTCGGTCCCGCAGCCATAGAGGATGGAAGTCAGCAGTGGGACGGACGTCTGTTTTCTAGAGGGCCAGTCAGAGCTCTGCACACAGGAATCTGATCAGGCATTTTTCTTTGTTTATCAGCAGATAATAAAGTCTTCTGTAATCGTAACAAACCCTCATTTTTTCTGAAGCAGCTTAAGATTACTTGTTTGTTTCACCATTGTCCACTTTTATAGCTTCCAAATGGGATGACACGTTGTTTATAACACGTTGGTGTCATAAATTGTAAACAACTGTGAATAATCCGTGTTTCTGGGTGCACACAACGGGACTATTTTTATGTAAAAAAAAAAAAACACTTTCCTATTTTCACCGACACATTTCAACAGATTTTGTGGAAATCCTGCCGTTTCTGTGCTGTGTGTCAGGCCTTTTGAATGTCAGCATGCATGTCAACAGCAGAATGACTCCATAATCAGCTAGCCGTTGGGAGCTGGCCATTGGGACCTAGCCGTAGGGAGCTGGCCATTGGGACCTAGCCGTTGGGAGCTGGCCGTTGGGAGCTGGCCATTGGGACCTAGCCGTAGGGAGCTGGCCATTGGGACCTAGCCGTAGGGAGCTGGCCATTGGGACCTAGCCGTTGGGAGCTGGCCATTGAGACCTAGCCGTTGGGAGCTGGCCGTTGGGAGCTGGCCATTGGGACCTAGCCGTAGGGAGCTGGCCATTGGGACCTAGCCGTTGGGAGCTGGCCGTTGGGAGCTGGCCATTGGGACCTAACCGTTGGGAGCTGGCCATTGGGACCTAGCCGTTGGGAGCTGGCCATTGGGACCTAACCGTTGGGAGCTGGCCATTGGGACCTAGCCGTTGGGAGCTGGCCATTGGGACCTAGCCGTTGGGAGCTGGCCATTGGGAGCTGGCCATTGGGACCTAGCCATTGGGAGCTGGCCATTGGGACCTAGCCGTTGGGAGCTGGCCATTGGGACCTAGCCGTTGGGAGCTGGCCGTTGGGAGCTGGCCATTGGGACCTAACCGTTGGGAGCTGGCCATTGGGACCTAGCCGTTGGGAGCTGGTCATTGGGACCTAACCGTTGGGAGCTGGCCATTGGGACCTAGCCGGACAATTTCTAAAAAAAACCAGCCGTCCAACACAAAACGAAAAGTTTAAAATGACGTCCAAAGTGCGCTCAAAGTGAAATCTCCAGAACGAGACAAAACAGAGCAGAAGAAGAGACAGAAACTCAGCAAAATTAAACACTAAAGTAACAGAGAGCACTGCAGCAGGGAGCACAGCAGCAGGGAGCACTGCAGCAGGGAGCACTGCAGCAGGGAGCACTGCAGCAGACAGATGGATTTTGGAATCGTTTCAATACCTCGTAACATTAAAGTAACATTAAAAGTTTTTTTTTTTTCAGAAAAAATCCAGATATAAAACTAGATGTTTTTTTCCTGTTTACGTGTGAGGAGTTTGTAAAGGATGTAAATGGATTTGATCAGGCAGTAAATGAAGGGTGAAAGTTTTGTTTTCCTCCCCCACACTCAGAATCCCCCACAGATGGAGAGTGAGACCTCCTGCTGAACTCCTGTGTTTGTGTTTTCCTTCAGAACACATTGCAGCGTGCTTTCTTTCATTCATTACATTATATTGACATCATCATTTCCTTCATCATTCAGCATGCTGTCTTCCATTCATTGGTCCGTTGGGGTTCAGGCACCACATTAGGATGCCTCCTGAAAGCCTTGCTGATGTGGTTTTCTGGGCCTGTCCCAACAGCAGGAGCCCCAAAGGCAAACCCCACACCTGCTGGAGAGACTATGTTTCACAGCTGGACAGGGAACACCTCGGGATCCTCCTAGATGAGCAGATGGATGCAGCCGGGTGGCCCCATGACCCTGCCCCAGATAAGCAGAAGACAATGGAACAGAATTATTCCCCAGTTTCCTGGTGTGGATCAATCCCCGGTTATTGTTTCAGGCCGGATGCTTATTTTTATTTCAGTTAAAGAGACAGTAGCTAGTGGTTCAGGTGAGATAGGGTGGGGGGAGGGGGGGCGTGTGGCGTGTGAATGTCGATGCATGTGTGCAGTGTTTTCTATGAATGTGTGATTTTTGATGGTTTTTAACTTAACGTTTTTTTGTTTGTTTTTAATGATCTGGATTTTAATGTCCTTTGAGTTTTTTTTTTTTTTTTTGTTCAGCACTTTTTGTAACTTTGTGTTGGAAAAGTTCTTTACAAATAAAATTAGATTTGATTCAAACTTTTCTGAGATTAATGAAGGATTTATTGTTGGAGAACTTTCTCCAAACACACATGGTTTTGCCCCTTGCATCCGGCCCTGTCCACACGTAGCCGGGTATTTTTGAAAACGCATATCTGCTGTCCTCCGTTTTAGGAAAACGCTTGCGTACACACTTAACCGTAGTCGGCAGTATTATGTAAACGAAAGTTCTGAGCTATCCAATCAGACACCTCTCTCTCGTCCTGAAACATGGCGTATCTGATTAATAATCGCCGATTGCAACGCATTTCTCCTCCTTTGCTTTTCAACAAGAAGCAGGAGCAGTTGAGAGATGACAAAAACGCAAGAAAAGAGGGTCTGCGGCAGGGTCCGTGGATCCATGCTGCCCACTGTCTGCTTTTGTAAACAAGGGCGTACACGAATGACGTATGTGCATTAAATAAATAAATAAATAAATGAATTAATCTATTCATCCCTCACCGGGGAAATTTGTGTGCTGCACTCCTTACACCGCAGCAGGCTGCCCTTCGACGGCGCCAATGGTGGGAGAAGCGGGGGTTAGGTGTCTTCTCCAAGGACCCTAGACATGCTCTCCGTGGGACGCAAACCCGCGACCTTCCGGTCCGCGCGCGAACGCTCTAACCACGCGGCCACCGTCTCCCCAATTAGTTGTCGCAAGTAGTGACGCATAAAAACGCAAATCTCCGTTTTCGCACGTCCACACGCAAACGCACAAACTGAGTTTTCCTAAATCTCCACTTTGGCCGGATTTTTCAAAAACGCTGGTTTTGAGTTAAAAAAAAAAGACCTCCGTTTTCGTGTGGACGGCAAAACGGATAAAAATATATGCGTTTTCAAAAAATACCCGGCTGCGTGTGGACAGGGCTGGAAGTACCAGAATACCATTTGATCTTTTCTAAAATTTATGAATAATTTAGTGAGATATCTTCTGACTTTTCTAACGTACGGTGGTCAGCGGCCCACCGAACATTAAACAGGCCCAGTTTAATTATACTGATTTGGTGTTTTATCTGCAGATGAAATCAAGAGAGGATTTGTTGAAACATTCCTGCTGATAAACTCTCCTTCTGTGCTGATGATGTGGTCATGTCTAATAGTGGCTCTTTGCAAACTAAACCTGAACCGTGCGGAACTTTAATTTATTGTTTTGAAATACCGCACCAGTGAAACCAGTATTTTGTAGATTCAATAAAGTTCCCAAACAAAATCACAACAGATTTTTTTGAACAGGCATCTTACGGTTTTAAGTTAGACTTTGTCAGATTTCTTCATGAACTAATGAAAAAAAAAAACAGATGAAAAATGATCAAAATTAGCTTGATAACCCAGAAAAATGTGCTGTCAGCAAAGTTATTCCATTCCTGTTTTAATCAGATGTTTTTTGCATAAAAGACCCTTTGATTTTAATGTGATTGATTTTCTAAAATAAAATTTAAACTTTAAGATAAAGTATTCTGTGTATACTGTGTATATTGGGATGGTAAAGTACTGTGTACGGTGAGGCTCTCTGTTCATAGGACCGATGAACAGATTCCACCCTAACTTTTTTTCTTTCAGTCCAGAATCAGGCCAGTGCTCATTATCGGCCAGCCAGAGCACACCCCCACCCAAACCACATTGTGTCACTAATTGTCCGACATGTCCTGTGTTTAGGGGGAGGGTTTCATTTTCATTCATTCAAGTCAAATAATTGTTTAGATGAACCTTCTTCTGTTCTTAAAATGAGGAGACTGCTGGTAAACGTTTTTTAATGGAGACAGTTTTATGAAGATGTTTGTAATAATAATAATAATCCATTCTTCTCATACGGTATAGCTCTTATCCAGGACGCTTAAAGACGCTTCAAACATATCCATGATTGTAGTTTATCAATAAAATTGAACAAATATAGTAAAATGTATTTCATTCTTATCCATCACCATTAGCTGACAGAAAGAAAATATACATTTACACCCAAAAATACAGAAATAAAGTTTAAATTAATTCCTGGTTTGAGGCACTCATGCCACCCAAAACAAAGGCTGCTGCTTTTGTGACTGACTGTAAAATGGCCGACAGACTGTCTGTAAAAACACTGCAAGGCTGGGAAGGCTACTGCATATTTCACCTATGATTCCACCTGTTCTGAAACAAATAAAAACTCTTTTTGCAGGTCTAAAATCAGTGTGGTTTTGGTTAAATAAAGACCAGTTTTACTGATCTAGTGGGTGGGTTTATGTTCCAGGCTGTTTGTAATTAAATGTTGAATTTTTTTCACCACAGATTCCTCCTGCTGCCAACATGCTCCAGAGCGGTCAGCATGCAAGGAAGCCTGTGACCAGGTAGGATTTTTAGACAGGCTGCGGCTGTTTTGTCTCCACGTCTTTGAAGAACAGAATGAAAGTGGTGGGAGCAGAGGCTCTCTGGGGGGCTGACGGATAAAGGCTTAAAACCCATTTAGAACGAGGAGTGGATGAGTTGTAAGAAGGACTTAAAACCCTTTTAGAACGAGGAGTTGATGAGTTGTAATAAGGACTTAAAGCCCTTTTAGAACGAGGAGTGGATAAGTTGTACTTACTCTAGAAAAAAAGGCTTTGTCATTTGGGGAAGGAAAGTTGGTGCCCATAAAAGTTTCCTTTATAGGAATCCCTCCTGTTTCATGCTTTTTACCCAGGACCTGTTTGCCATGGGTGACCCTAACAGGGACATTAAACCCCTGCAATATAAATCCTAAAGTACAAGAACCTGGATACAAGCGGCCGAGATGAGTTTCCTCCGCAGGGTGGGCCAGTTCTCACTCAGAAAGAGCAAGAGAAGCTCTGCCATCCTGGAGCAGCTCGGAGTAGAGCCTCCAAGTTGAGCGAAGCCAGATGGGACGGTTCAGACATGGATATAGGATTTCTCCCTCATTGTTGAGGTGTTCCGTCTCACCAGGAGGAGACCCAGAGGGAAACCCAGGATCTGCTGGAGAGACTATGTCTGACAGCTGGGCAGGGAACACCTCGGGATTTTCCTGGAAGAGCTGAAAGATGCTGCTGGGATGAGAGTAGGCCAGGCTTCCTGCATTCCCAACCTTGGGTAAGCGGAAGATGTCGGTAGTATAAATCCTAGGATCACTGAGGCGCCCAATCCCTTCCATCCCCATAATGTAGAGAGTAAAAGAAGGGGCGGTATTTAAAAATTGGGGTCTTAAAGTCTTCTGACTCCATCGGTTCCCACAGAAGTGACTCAGCTTTACTTTTCTTTTTTTTTATCATGTTTTCTCTTGAAACAGAGTTCAGTATTTCTTACCGTGTAGTGTCACATCATCATGAGGTTTTATTGATGAACATGTTTGTGGTCTCACAGCTTCCCACCATCAAGAGCGAGTCCCGTCTGAAGCACCTTCTCCAGCGGCTGCCCAGTTACTGTTCCGAGTCCAACGTAAGTTTGCTCATCATCCGAAGCTTTACTCTCCTAGTTGTAGTTTTCACAGGGCTGGTTTGGCTTTCCATTACCATAGATACAACCACCCTGTTACTTTCTCTTTTGGGGCTCTTTGTTTACACATTTACAATGTGTATAAACAATAAATAATAATAGTAGTTTATTAGTCCCACAATGGGGAAATTACTGTGCCCCGCAGCAGGCACCAATGGTGGGAGTAACTGGGGGTTAGGTGTCTTATCTAGGGACAGTTAGGCATGAGCTCCTGATGGGAATTGAACCGTCAACTCTTGGTGTAAAGAAGGCCATTTTACCACTGAGTTATACCTCCCCCAACAATCTTGGTCAAACCAAAAAATCTATGGTATTTACACTTAGCTGCTCTCCAAAGTTTCGTTTCATCTTCTGAACCACTTATACCATAACGGGATTGCAGGAGGGCCGGTGCCTATCCCTGCTGATTGAAGGCAGGGAACACCCTGAACAGGTTGCCATTCTGTCGCGGGGCCACACACACACAACAATCCCCCCACCTCCACCCTGCTACTCCCCCCCACACACACATACTCAATCCTTGGGAAAATTTCATTACAGCCATCTTCAAAGTTACTCCTAAAAATTTAAGGAAGGCCTTTTGTAATAAAAAGAAACAACATGGTCCAGTCTTGTTGTGATCTTTGGACCCCAGCCTTCTGACATCTGAACCCGGTTTTCGTGCCTGTGTGAAGCTAATTTTTCTAATGACAGAGATGTCATGACTCTTTTTCTTCTTTTTTCCGGCAAAGCTTGGATTGAGTTTTTATTTTTCTGAATATTATTTGTTAACAAAAAAAAAAAGTGGGAAAGTGGTCTTTTGAGCAACGGCCATCTTGTTTCTTGTGTTTTTAATTTACAGTGAAAAATTAAATACAACCAGCTATTAAATGCAAAATAACGTCAAACAAATGTAAAAAAAAAAAAGTGACTTTGACTCTTATTTACAACTTTATTTACCAATATTTGGTATTGTGTGTTTACATTTCACCATTTTTTTAAGTTCTAACTGGCTTTGGAGGAGAACTGGACCGAATTTGGTCACAAGAAATGTAAAAACGGTAAAATTGCTGTTAGCAGCATCGGAGGGTTAGCATTAGCAGGTTTAAGATTTGTAGAAATGTTAGTAGCGAAGGACCAATCATTGCAGAGTTAGTTTTGGTAGGAAGAGCGTTTGAAGAAATAACTTTAGTATTACTTGTGAGTCGGTACTTGTCATACTTATATTTTTTATGCGTATTGACCACAATTTGCCATCTTTGGACTTAGCAATCGCCCATTCAAATCCTGCTGAGCTCATGCTAGGTGTTCCTGGAGAAGATCTTAACCCCCACTTTCTCCTATCATTGGTGCTGTCATCGGCTGCCTGCTGCGGTGCAAGGCAGCACATTTATACAGTATGGTAACATAAAAAAATTGTGACAATCTCCAATAATTGTTGTTAATAAGACTAAGTTTTTAAGAAGCAACATGATAAAAATGACAGAGGGTTCTGCTTTGGTTCAACCAGACTTTGATGTGTTCTCGCTGCTCCAACATCGTCCTGTTCAAACGTAACCTTAAGACCCAGAAGCAGATCATAAATGATCCTCGTGGATGCCTTTGTTCCTTGGCCAGCAGACATGAGCAGTGTGAAAGCAGTGATGTGAAAAACATGTCCCACACCACAAAGCCACATCACTTTCATGGAGGTCATGCACTTGAGGAATGCACTGCTTGTGAGGGGGGGCGGGGCTTCTCTTGTTGTAACATCTGGGATTACAGAGTTTAGTTTGACTCTCACTCTAAGCATCACAAACAAAAAGAAACATTCACTCAACATGCCGTAAGTCTGTGGTCTTAAAATGATGAGGAAGTGTTGTCCATGCCGAGTCACAAATCCAGTAAAGTTTAGAGACCTTGTGAAGACCATGTTTACCGTCCACACCCACTAATATTTACTCAGGACACAACACGTTTTAATTGCAACCTTTAGTTCATTAAAGTTGTTTGTCACATAAATCAGGAAGCGATTATCCTCCACATTCTCTCCAATTAGAGGTTTGCAGTGGAACGCCTTCCATTCTACAGGGCTCCTAAAATCTAAAGCATTTTAATTTTCCAGCATGCATAAGTTTATTTAACTACTCGCATGTCATATGCTGATAACCTCTGTCACAAGACAGAGAAAATGTTAAACAGAATGTTAAACTTTTACAAAGTTTAACGGTTTTATTTGTCATCACATATAAAGATGATTATTCATGAGTTTCCATTTAAAAAACAAACAATAAAATCATCGGTTCTTCAGTAACGGAGCAGTTACTTCCTGGAAGGAGGAATGGCATTTAGCCTGATGCAGAGATAATAATAGAGAGAAGGTAGAAAACTGGGGTTTTTTGGGCGTTGAGGAACTGTTTTTGAGCCAGAGTAATGCCATCGTCTCCATGTTATGGGTTGCTGGTCTAAAAGAAAACAATTCAGCATTAAACGATTATGCAACATGGTTCTGCTCCATAGGCCTTCAGTTTCGGGGTGTGGGTGACATGCAGTGTTAACAAGCTGATCATTTTCGGTGGGACTGTGAAGCCTCAGTAAAATATGTGATAAAATCCAATGAAATAACTTTACACACAATAACGTTAACAAAATGCTTTTTTTTTGTTGTTGGTTCCAACATGTCGATGCAGTGACATGTATCATGACATGTATCACCAAAAATATTGATAATTTGAAAGTGAACTGAGATCCTGGGGTTTGAGGAAGGAACCTGAGCTGACTTAATCCCTATTCAGTCCAGGGTGACCGAGTGGGACTTTGAATGTTGGGACTATGACGGGTAAAGGTAGAGAGTTATTTGACATGATGCAGAGAAGGAAAGTAGACTTCCTGTGTGTCCAGGAGACTAGATGGAAAGGTAGCAAGGCTAGAAGTCTGGGAGCGGGGTTCAAGTTGTTCTATCATGGTGTCGATATAAAGAGGAATGGTGTAGGAGTTATTGTGAAGGAGGAGTTTGTTGGGCATGTTCTGGAGGTAAAAAGAAGTTCAGACGGGGTGATGAGCCTCAAGCTAGAAATTGAAGGGGTAATGTTCAACGTTGTTTGTGGGTATGCGCCACAGGTAGGATGTGACATCGAGGAGAAAGAGAAATTTTGGTCAGACCTTGATGAGGCAATCCAGAGCATCCCTAGAAGTGAGAGAGTTGTTATTGGAGCAGACTTTAATGGCCACGTTGGTGCAGGAAACAGAGATGAAGAGGAGGTGATGGGCGGGTTTGGTCTCCAGAACAGGAATGCAGAAGGACAGATGGTGATCGACTTTGCAAAAAGAATGAAAATGGCTGTAGTGAATACTTTCTTCAAGAAAAGGCTGGAACACAAGGTGACTTATAAGAGTGGAGGAAGGAGTACACAGGTAGATTACATTTTGTGTAGGCGGTGTAGTCTGAAGGAGAGTAATGGCTGCAAAGTTGTAGCAGGAGACAGTGTAGCCAAACAGCATAGGATGGTCGTGTGTAAGATGACCATAGCAGTGAGGAAGTTTAAAAAGATGAAGGGAGTGCAGAAGACTAAATGGTGGAAACTGAAAAAGGAAGAGTGCTGCTTGAACTTTATAAAGGAGTTGAGACAGGCTCTTGGTGGGCAGGAGATGCTTCCAGATGACTGGACAACTACAGCTAATGTTATCAGGGAGACAGGCAAGAGAGTACTTGGTGTGTCATCTGGAAGGAAGATAGATAAAGAGACTTGGTGGTGGAATGAGGAGGTGCAGGATTGTATCATAACGCCTGGTCCTCCCTCATCTCAAGCACTTCACCTCTCCCTCTCTGGACCCTCTGCAGTTTTCCTACAGAGCCAACAGGTCTGTAGACGACGCTATCAACCTGGCCCTCCACTTCACCCTGCAGCACCTGGACTCCCCGGGAACCTACGCTAGGATCCTGTTTGTGGACTTCAGCTCTGCATTCAACACCATCCTCCCTACCCTGCTTCAGGACAAGCTCTCCCAGCTCAACGTGCCTGACTCCACTTGCAGGTGGATTACTGACTTCCTAACAGACCGGAGGCAGTGCGTGCGGCTGGGGAAGAATGTCTCCACCTCTCGGACTATCAGCACAGGGTCTCCACAGGGCTGTGTCCTCTCTGACTCTGTCAAACTGATCAAGTTTGCGGACGACACCACTCTCATCGGGCTCATCTCTGATGGTGATGAGTCGGCCTACAGGATGGAGGTAGACCGGCTGGTGTCCTGGTGCAGCAACAACAACCTGGAGCTCAACGCTCAGAAGACAGTGGAGATGATCGTGGACTTTAGGAAAGCTATAGCACCCATTACCCCCCTTGCACTGACAGACTCCCCCATCACCACTGTAGACTCTTTCCGCTTCCTCGGCACTACCGTCACACAGGACCTAAAGTGGGAGCCGTCCATCAGCTCCCTGATCAAAAAGGCCCAGCAGAGGATGTACTTTCTGCAGCAGTTGAAGAAAGCCAAGCTGCCCGCCCAGATGTTGGTGCAGTTTTACACAGCCATCATCGAGTCCATCCTCACCTCCTCCATCACCGTGTGGTACGCTGGAGCCACAGCCAGGGACAAACACAGACTGCAGCGCATTGTGCGCTCTGCAGAGAAGGTGATCGGCTGCAGCCTTCCATCTCTCGAAGATCTGTACGTCTCCAGGACTCGGGGGCGTGCAGGTCGGATAGCAGCTGACCCTTCCCACCCTGGACATGGACTTTTTGAGCGACTCCCCTCGGGCAGGAGGCTCCGGTTCATTCGAACCAGAACGTCCCGCCACAAAAACAGCTTCTTCCCTTCTGCCGTTAGTCTAATTAATACTTTATAACCTGAACCCCACATCTCTTAGTCACCTCCCTCTTGTCACTTTACTATCTTTATTATCTTTTATTATTTTCTATGACATGGCACTACTTTTCTTTTTCTTTCTGAGCACTCTGTTTTGTTAAAATTATTTTCATTTATTTTATTTTTTATTATTTTCATCTTATAATATTGCACAGCTGTATCAAAGCAAGTTCCTAGTCTCTGATATTCTCATTGACATGGCAATAAAAGCATTCTGATTCTGATTCTGAAAAGAAAGAGGCTGGCTAAGAAGAAGTGGGACACTGAGAGGACTGAAAAGAATAGGCAACAATACAGGGAGATACAGCATAAGGTTAAAGTAGAGGTGGCAAAGGCAAAACAAGTAGCCTATGATGACCTATACACTAGGCTGAACAGCAAGGAGGGCAAGACAGAGAGACAAAGATGGGAAAGATGTGCAGCAAGTTAGGGTGATTAAAGACAGAAATGGATGTCTTTTGACAGATGCCAGTAATGTGATGGGAAGATGGAAAGAGTACTTTGAAGAGTTGATGAATGAAGAAAATAAAAGAGAACAAAGAGTAGAAGATGTTACCATAGTGGACCGGAAAGTGGCTAGGATCAGTAAGGTAGAAATAAAGAGGGCACTAAAGAGGATGAAGAGTGGAAAGGCTCTGGGTCCTGATGATATCCCTGTAGAAGTATGGAAGTGTTTAGGTGAGGTGGCAGTAGAGTTTCTGACTTGGCTGTTTAACAGGATATTAGAAAGTGAGAAGATGCCTGATGAATGGAGGAGAAGTGTGCTGGTTCCTGTTTTTAAGAACAAGGGAGATGTGCAGAGTTGTGGTAACTACAGAGGAATAAAACTGATCAGTCATACGATGAAGTTATGGGAAAAAGTTGTCAAAGCTAGGCTAAGGTCTGAAGTAAGAATTTGTGAGCAGCAGTATGGTTTTATGCCTAAAAAGAGCACTACAGATGCAGTATTTGCCTTGAGGATGCTGATAGAGAAGTAGAGAGAAGGCCAGAGGGAGCTGCACTGTGTCTTCGTAGATCTAGAGAAAGCGTATGACAGGTTACCTAGAGAAGAACTATGGTATCGTATGAGGAAGTCTGGTGTGACAGAGAAGTATGTTAGAGTGGTCCAGGACATGTATGAGGGCTGTAAGACAGTGGTGAGGTGTGCTGTAGGTGAGACAGAGGAGTTCAGTCTGGGGGTGGGACTGCATCAGGGATCTGCTCTGAGCCCTTTGCTGTTTGCTGTGGTGATGGACAGGCTGACAGATGAGGTCAGACAGGAATCCCCATGGACAATGATGTTTGCAGATGACATTGTGATCTGTAGTGAGAGGAGGGAAGAGGTGGAGGAAAAGCTGGAGAGGTGGAGGTTTGCACTAGAAAGAAGAGGTTTGAAGATTAGTCAGAGTAAGACAGAGACATGTGTGTGAATGAGAGGGATCCAAATGGAAAAGTGAGGTTACAGGGAAAAGAGATAAAGAAGGTGGAAGATTTTAAATACTTAGGATCAACAGTCCAGAGCAATGGAGAGTGTGGAAAAGAGGTGAAGAAGCGTGTTCAGGCAGGCTGGAACGGGTGGAGGAAAGTATCAGGTGTGATGTGTGATAGAAGAGTTTCAGCTAGAATGAAAGGAAAAGTGTACAAAACCGTGGTGAGAGCGGCCATGCTGATTGATCTAGAGACAGTAGCACTGAGGAAAAGACAGGAAGCAGAGATGTTTGTAGCAGAGATGAAGATGCTGAGGATCTCTCTGGGAGTGACCAGGATGGACAGGATCAGAGGAACAGCTCCTGTTAGAGGTTTTAAAGTCAGAGAGGCCAGACTGAGATGGTTTGGACATGTGCAGAGGAGAGAGAGAGAGTACATCAGAAGAAGGATGCTGGATTTGGAACCACCAGGAAAGAGGGCTAGAGGAAGACCAAAGAGGAGGTTCATGGATACAGTGAAGGAAGACATGAAGATAGTTGGCGTGACCGAATAGGATGCAGCAGATAGGGTTAGATGGAAGAAACTGACTTGCTGTGGCGACCCCTGAAGGGAAATGCCGAAAGGAGAAGAAGAAGATTCGGTCCAGGGTCTGTTTGGGACAGAGTGGGTTAATCTACGTTTTGTACAAAAGTGATATTTTCTAATGAAGAGAGACTCGTGACAGCAGTGTGATAAAATCAGTTTGTATCTGTTCATTGATTATTTATAGACCATAACCCCCTGCTGTTCAAACAGGGACGTAAAGGTCACACACACATTTTCCAGACAGATCACAGTTACGACCTAAAATTACAGCGGGGGAAAAAAAAGCAAAAATAAGTGAGTTTTTTTTTGTGTTCTTTATTTCCTAGAATGAACTCTGGACGTGCATCAACAACACACTTCCTGGTAAGTCAGAAAACTTTGTAGCAATTATCCCTCTTTTTTCTGGCCGCAGCGGATAGTTGGCACGCACGAGCCACCACTCAAATAGTTTTTTTTATGTCGCTGTCCAAGCAACCCCCGTTCAGATCCCACACACGGCAAAATATAAATTCATCATAAAAAATAGTTTTATTGCAAACATTATTTTTGATGTATGAAATTTGATTAAACTCAACATTTTAATAAAATATCTTTTTAAAAAACATCTTTTGCTTAATAATTTTAACAATATTTGATATTCAGTTTGTTTTAAATGTGTTTAATAAAATTTTACAAAATGTTTATCATCCCGAGGTTTACTCCTCCCCAAGTGGAGGAGTTTAAGTATCTCAGGGTCTTGTTCACAAGTGGGGGAAAGATGGAGCGGGAGATCGACAGGTAGATCGGTGCAGCATCAGCAATAACTAGGACGCTGCATCGGTCCGTCGTGGTAAAGAGAGAGCTGAGCCAAAAAGCAAAGCTCTCGATTTACAAGTCGATCTACGTTCCAACCCTCACCATGGTAACCAGCTGTAGGTGGTTACCGAAAGAATGAGATCGCGGGTACAAGCGGCCGAAATGAGCTTCCTACGCAGGGTGGCTGGGCTATCACTCAGACACCGGGTGAGGAGCTCTGCCATCCGGGAGGAGCTCGGTGTCGAGCTGCTCATCCTCCAGTTCGAGAGGAGCCAGATGGGGTGGTTCGGGCGTCTGGTCAGGATGCCCCCCGAGCGTCTCGCGGGCGAGGTGTTTCGGGCACGTTTTACCGGGAGGAGACCACGGGGCAGACCCCGGACCGGCTAGAGAAACTATGTCTCACAGCTGGCCGTGGAAAGACTTGGGATCCTTCCAGGTGAGATGGAGGATGCAGCCGGGGAGAGAGAGGCCTGGGCTGCCCATTTGAGGCTGTTGCCCCCCCGACCCGACCCCGGAACAAGCGGAAGATGACGGATTGGAAAATGTTTATCATCTTAACTTTGTTACAAAAATGTTCTGATTGAGTAAAAACTTAAATCATAAAAACAGCTTAAAAACAGTCAAATATTGTGTTCTGTTTAAATCAGATAAAATAATAATAATAATAATAAAACACAAGGCAAGTGTACTTTTTTGTTTACAGGCTGAGTATTATCTCCTCTTTCAGTCCCATCTCTTTTTCTCCAGGAGAAACTCTGTTCATCTGATGCAGCATGTCCTGGTCTCTGACCAGGTTAAACACTTTAACAGAACAACAGACTGATTACCAGAGCAGGTCGTGATGACTGAGACCGTGTTGGTCTCACTCCTCTCTGTCAGAGTGTCAGAGTTACTGACTCTTCAGTGTCTGCTTTGAGTAACTTGCTTATGAACCTCCTCTTTGGTCTTCCTCTAGGCCTCTTTTCTGAGGGTTCCAAACCCAGCATACTTCTTCCGATGTCTCTCTCTCTCTCCTCTGTACATGTCTAAACCATCTGTGTCTGGCCTCTCTGACTTTAAAACCTCTAACATGTGCTGTTCCTCTGATCCTGTCCACCCTGGTCACTCCCAGAGAGATCCTCAGCATCTTCATCTCTGCTACAAAAATCTCTGTTTCCTGTCTTTGCATCAGTGCCACTGTCTCCAGACCAAACAGCATGGCCGGTCTCACCACGGTTTTGTACACTTTCCCTTTCATTCTAGCTGAAACTCTTCTATCACACATCACACCTGATACTTTCCTCCACCCGTTCCAGCCTGCCTGAACACGCTTCTTCACCTATTTTCCACACTCTCCATTGCTCTGGACTGTTGATCCTAGATACTTAAAATCTTCCACCTTCTTTATCTCTTCTCTCTGTACCCTCACTTTTCCATGTGGATCCCTCTCATTCACACACATGTACTCTGTTTTACTCTGACTAATCTTCATTCCTCTTCTTTCTAGTGCAAACCTCCACCTCTCCAGCTTTTCCTCCACCTCTTCCCTCCTCTCACTACAGATCACAATGTCATCTCCAAACATCATTGTCCATAGAGATTCCTGTCTGACCTCGTCTGTCAGCCTGTCCATCACCACAACAAACAGCAAAGCACTCAGAGCAGATCCTTGGTGCAGTCCCACCCCCACACTGAACTCCTCTGTCTCACCTCCAGCACACCTCACCACTGTCTTACAGCCCTCATACATGTCCTGCACCACTCTAACATACTTCTCTGTCACACCAGACTTCCTCATACAATACCATAGTTCTTCTCTAGGTACCCTGTCATACGCTTTCTCTAGATCTACGAAGACACAGTGCAGCTCGCTCTGGCCTTCTCTCTACTTCTCTATCAGCATCCTCAAGGCAAATACTGCATCTGTAGTGCTCTGTCTAGGCATAAAACCATACTGCTGCTCACAAATTCTTACTTCAGACCTTAGCCTAACTTTGACAACTTTTTCCTATAATTTTATTGTATGACTGATCAGTTTTATTCCTCTGTAGTTACCACAACTCTGCACATCTCCCTTGTTCTTAAAAATAGGAACCAGCACACTTCTCCTAACTGTTCTCCTGTACAGAGAACACATAATATTTTCCTGCTACATTTGACTGGAGAAAGTCATGAATAGTTTTATGGCTGGTGATTTGTGTGTGAGTTCAAGTTCATTTTTCAGATGTTGGACCTCTAAAGACGACAAAAAGCAAGCTGACCTTTATGGAAAACAATCTGCTGCTTTGTTTGGGAGAAATAATTTTTTTCCATCCTGTATGTTCACTAATAAACACTTAAAAAGATGTTAAAAATCCCTCAGAGCGGAAAAATTGAGCTTTTTTTTTTTTTTTTAAAAACAAATAAAAATAGTAAAAGAGTGCAAATTAACATTAAAGTTCATTTACATTCAATAAAATAAGAATCCTTCCAAATCTGTAACGAAGCATAGCAGTAAAGTGTAAAAATTTTTATCAATACAGTGTGTGTGTGTGTGTGTGTGTGTGTGTGTGTAAACGAAGATGTGCGGAGGAGTACTTCACACACTGTAATCCACTAATACACTATAATACACTGTATTAGTATCCCACCGGTTATCGTGGGATAGTATTAGTATCCCACCGGCGTAATCTCACCGGTGGGAGACGGTGGGTCAGCGCTAGAGCGCTCGCCCGTGGACCGGAAGGTCGCAGGTTCGATTCCCATTGAGACCACCGTCCAGGGTCCTTGGAGAAGACACCTAACCCCCCCTTCTTCCTTTCGTGCGGTGCGCCTTGTGTGTGAGAAAAGGCGGACCCAAAAGAAAAAGCGGTGCCCGCGAGGCGGACCTGAAAGAAAACACATGAGAACGTTAAAGAGTGAAGTGTGAGCGGCGTGGGAGCGATGGGTGACCGAAGGAGACCACAGTTTCACGAAGGGTGGAAGGCAGCGCCGGGCGAGTTCCGCTACAGTTTGCCAATGGATTGTAGATGCTTGGACTAACGTGTCTGCTGGTACTGTTATCCGAGCTTTCTCAAAAGCTGGTATCCTTTCTGAGGAGCCGCACAGTGCAGACAGTGACTTTGACAGCGAGGAGCGAAGTTGACCTGCTCTGTTGGATTTTGCGCAGCTGTTTGATTCCGAAACAGAGGATGAGGACTTTTTGAGGATGAGGATTTGAATAAAGACTATTACCGGTAATGTGCTTGTTTAGTATCGTTACTACTTAAATAAAGCACAACCAAACTCAGTTTTGCTCCCGATCTATTTTTTAATACACACATTTGCATGCTTGCGTGTGTGTTGTTGTAAGGCGGTGTGTGACTGAGACTGTGCCTTTTTGTACGGTGCGCCTAATGGTCGTGAAATTACGGTAACTCATTTTAATTAACTCATTTTAATGACAGAACTATTTACTAAGAAAAGGTCAAACAGCGCTGCTGCCGTCGTAGCGGTCAGAAATATAATTACATCCATCCGTGCTGGATTAGATTAGATTAGAATTACGTTTAGTTATTTTAAAAGCATCACCACCAGTCATAAAGAATGAATGGGATTGGCCAGCATGTCCCTCTCGTGTTCAGACTATGAATTACATCAAACTCGTTCCTTTTGTTGAGTTTTTTGGTGTAAATAATGTAAATAATTTATTTTCCTGAAAACAATCTCACAACCCAAATTTCCCCTGTAGAGATGACCAGATGAAGCCCATTTGCTACAGCCTATAAAACTGAACTATGTTATGGTAAATGAGAAGATCTGTAGATCCTACATTTTATCTGTTTATCCTGAAAGAGAACAGACCTTCAACCAGGTCACCATCAGGTGTCTGTTTTTAGGAGTTATTCCACCCTGAAAAGTAGGCTCTAAGGACAGAGATGTCCTGGCTGGGATTAGTTTTATTATTAGTCGTGCTGATCGTGTCAGATTCGGCCCTCTGAGACATTGGCTCAGTTAAACTGGAGCTTCCTGCATAACGCAAGTTCCAGTGGCGGTCCGTGCATTTCACACCTAGGCCTTCGGTGATGTGCCACTTTGTCCGACTTGAATAAATACCCCTCAAATACCATCATTAATGACACCACGGCTGGAGAAATCATATACAGAAGCAGACGTAGGCACTACTGGGCGTTGCATCACCTTAATTGTGTACAACAGGGGTTCTCAACCATTTCTGCGCCACGAACCGGTTTAGTGTCTGACAATATTTTCACGGACTGGTCTTAAGATGATGAGACCAGCCTGAAAAAAATGGCTTTTTAAAATCAATAATAATAAACTTAAATCCACTTTGTCTTCATGAGAAAATTTATTAGCAGCGTCTTTATAACGTGGAAACATTCTCTCTGCTCGAACGCACTCTTGTTGCCATGGTAACGGTAAACATGTACTGTACCTTCAAAACAAAATACATCACAAAAACAAAGTGAATAAAAATAACAGTTCTGTCACAGAACTGTATCACATGACCCGCGGCCCTCTACCAGTCCGGTGGTTGGGGAACACTGGTGTACAACACAGGCAATTTTCAAGAGCATCTAAACATCAATAAACTCGCATATAAAACATATAAATAAATAAATACATAAAATGGTCACACTCACCAAAGTGTCCCCCAAAACACTTATTTCAACACAAATCCATTCCCCTTTCTTTCTTCAAGAAGACGTGAATGATTCGTTTTACAGTTTGTTTGTGCGTTTAAGTTTGAACAATAAATCCTTTTCTGTCGACATGTGGAGGCCAATGGAAAAGACTGCGGAGATTTTCTCCGGTATGTCTAAAAGTGCTGAGAGTCGAGAAGGTAGAGAAACAGTCATTTTTCGTGGTCTTGAAATCGATTCTGCCATTCTGAAACCCTTCTGCCATTGTGGGTTAAAAAAAACGAGTAGATATTTCAGATTTTTCTGTTAAAGGTTCTGGGTCTGGCTCTAATGTAAGTTTTGTTGACATGCTGAGGGTTGCTTCCGCTTACGTCAAGTGAGTATCCAATCACAAGACGCGTACATGTCACGCGTACAAGTCACGTTCAGCGCCTTCTCGAAGGCATAAACGTCAACAACTCGTGGCCTGATTGGCTGTCAGAAACTACAGGGGTCCGTTCACTATGAAGTGCGCAGAGCCCGCACTGCCCGATGTGAAGGCCTGGGCAGATTTCATACAGAATCAGAATCAGAATCAGAATGCTTTTATTGCCATGTCAATGAGAATATCAGAGACTAGGAACTTGCTTTGATACAGATGTGCAATGATATAAGATAAAAATAATAAAAAATAAAATAAAAGAAATAAAAAAATAAAAATAAAAAATAAAATAAATAAAAATAATTTTAACAAAACAGAGTGCTCAGAAAGAAAAAGAAAAGTAGTGCCATGTCATAGAAAATAATAAAAGATAATAAAGATAGTAAAGTGACAAGAGGGAGGTGACTAAGAGATGTGGGGTTCAGGTTATAAAGTATTAATTAGACTAACGGCAGAAGGGAAGAAGCTGTTTTTGTGGCGGGACGTTCTGGTCCGAATGGACCGGAGCCTCCTGCCCGAGGGGAGTCGCTCAAAAAGTCCATGTCCAGGGTGGGAAGGGTCAGCTGCTATCCGACCTGCACGCCCCGAGGCCTGGAGACGTAGAGGTCTTCGAGAGATGGAAGGCTGCAGCCGATCACCTTCTCTGCAGAGCGCACAATGCGCTGCAGTCTGTGTTTGTCCCTGGCTGTGGCTCCAGCGTACCACACGGTGATGGAGGAGGTGAGGACGGACTCGATGATGGCTGTGTAAAACTGCACCAACATCTGGGCGGGCAGCTTGGCTTTCTTCAACTGCCGCAGAAAGTACATCCTCTGCTGGGCCTTTTTGATCAGGGAGCTGATGGACGGCTCCCACTTTAGGTCCTGTGTGACGGTAGTGCCGAGGAAGCGGAAAGAGTCTACAGTGGTGATGGGGGAGTCTGTCAGTGCAAGGGGGGTAATGGGTGCTATAGCTTTCCTAAAGTTCACGATCATCTCCACTGTCTTCTGAGCGTTGAGCTCCAGGTTGTTGTTGCTGCACCAGGACACCAGCCGGTCTACCTCCATCCTGTAGGCCGACTCATCACCATCAGAGATGAGCCCGATGAGAGTGGTGTCGTCCGCAAACTTGATCAGTTTGACAGAGTCATGGCTGGAGGTGCAGCAGTTGGTGTACAGGGAGAAGAGCAGGGGAGAGAGGACACAGCCCTGTGGAGACCCTGTGCTGATAGTCCGAGAGGTGGAGACATTCTTCCCCAGCCGCACGCACTGCCTCCGGTCTGTTAGGAAGTCAGTAATCCACCTGCAAGTGGAGTCAGGCACGTTGAGCTGAGAGAGCTTGTCCTGAAGCAGGGTAGGGAGGATGGTGTTGAATGCAGAGCTGAAGTCCACAAACAGGATCCTAGCGTAGGTTCCCGGGGAGTCCAGGTGCTGCAGGGTGAAGTGGAGGGCCAGGTTGATAGCGTCGTCTACAGACCTGTTGGCTCTGTAGGCAAACTGCAGAGGGTCCAGAGAGGGAGAGGTGAAGTGCTTGAGATGAGGGAGGACCAGGCGTTCGAATGACTTCATGACTACAGACGTAAGCACCACAGGCCTGTAGTCATTAAGTCCAGTGATACGGGGCTTCTTGGGGACAGGAACGATGGTAGACAGCTTGAAGCAAGCTGGAACGTGGCATGTCTTCAGCGAGGTGTTGAAAATGTCTGTGAAAACTGGAGACAGTTCCTCAGCACAGTGTTTCAGGGTGGCCGGGGAGACACCATCTGGGCCCGAAGCTTTCCGAGGGTTTTGCTTGCGGAAGAGCTTGAGCACATCCTGTTTTGTCACCAAGAAAGCAGTGGAGGGGGAGGGCTGGTCAGTTGGAGTGACCTCTGTTGTTAATTGGGTGGGGGATGGGAGTGGCTTCAAAGTGTCTGAAGGTTGTTGATCAGTGAGGGGGGAGGAGAGTGAGACATCAAACCTGGCATAGAAGGTGTTGAGTTTCTCTGCCAGTTGTAAGTCATCAGCAGCTTGTGGGGCTTTCGGCTTATAGTTTGTCATTTGCCGAAGTGATCTCCAGACAGAGGCGGTGTCATTGACAGAGAATTGCTCCTTCAGACGTTTATTGTACCTGGATCTCGCCTGCTGTACCTCTCTCGAGAACCGGTACTTAGCGCCTTTGTAGCTCTCTCTGTCATTGGCTCTGTGAGCTGCTTCCTTTTCCCTCCTGATCTGTCTTAGTCTGGGTGTGAACCAGGGTTTGTCGTTGTTAAATCTTACCCTGGTTTTTGATGGAATGATGCTGTCCTTACAGAAACGTATGTATGACGTCACTGTGTCTGTGTAGTCATCCAGACTATCTGTGGCAGCTCTAAACACACCCCAGTCTGTTGTGTCCAGACACATACAAAGCTCGTCCACAGCTTCGCTGGTCCACTTCTTGGAAGTCCTCACTGCAGGTTTAGAAAGCTTCAACTTCTGTCTGTATGCCGGGATGAGGTGAACCATGTCGTGATCAGAGAAGCCCAGAGCAGCTCGAGACACAGCCTTGTAGGCTTTACTGGCTGTAGTGTAGCAGTGATCCAACGTGTTCTTTTCCCTGGTTGGGCAGTTTACAAACTGTCTGTACTTTGGGAGTTCCTGGCTCAGATTTCACTTGTTAAAATCCCCAAGGATAATAACTAGAGAGTCCGGGAAGTTTTGCTCCACACACAGAATTTGGTCCGCGAGCGCGCGTTGGGCCTCGTGCACGTTTGCGCATGGCGGAATGTAAACAGCAGCCAGAATGAATGAAGCAAACTCCCGTGGAGAATAAAATGGTCTACAGTTTAAAAAGAAGTATTCCAGAACCGGAGAAAGCTGGGAGATCACAGACACATCCGAACACCAGGAGTGGTTGATGTAGAAACAGAGCCCTCCACCTTTTGTTTTTCCACCGGAGAAATCCCTCTGTCTGTCTGCGCGGAAGAGCTGAAATCCCTTCAGCTGAAGCGCGCAGTCCGGGATCTGCTCGTTGAGCCATGTCTCCGTGAAGCATAGAACACAAGAGGAAGAGAAGTCCCTGTTTCGTCGCATTAGCAGCGCTAGCTCGTCCATCTTGTTGGTAAGTGAGCGGACATTGGAGAGAAAAAGGCTCGGCAAAGGCGTACGCGAGCCACGTCTGCGGAGACGAAGGAGGACTCCCGCACGCTTTCCTCTCTTCCGGCCTTTCACTTTTTTAGCCAATATTTGGACTAAATCTGCCGCAGCCACTAAAAAAACTGGTGGTAGGTCACAGTCATACAGCTTAGCGAGACCAGCGAGCTGAATTCTGATTGGATAAAAACATAAACCTAACGTTACAACACTGAAAGCTGTATAACCAAATGGATATAATATGACATGAAGAAAACAGAATATGGAGAATAATTGTATATATATTTGGGAAAAATACATTTAAAATGAAAATGACTTTTATTATAATTATGATAATGATGTCTGGTTAAGTTAGGCAAGCAGAGAAGGCTCTGCTGGCTCTGACCGACCGCCACTGGCAAGTTCTCACCACAAGTTTGAATTCGGCAGTTCCTGCTTGAAGAAACTGGTCTACTGGTCATCAGATTGAGCCACATTGTTACTCTAACCTGCTAAACACAACCAACCAGGCAGCTGGAAAATTGAACTTATGCAGGGTAAAACCCTCAGATCTGGTCAGACTGTGTGATAAGATCAGATGTTTCACAGATTTACTGCTGCGCTCAACATGCCTGCTCCACTTAATGACTCCTTTCATCTCTCTGAACAAAAGCAGCGAGTGCTCACAGATGTGTTTCATTTGGCTTCAGGAGTATCCAGGAAGTCGGATGGCTGGGTAGGACTGGGCTGCTGCGAACTGGCCATCTCCTCAGAGTGTCGCAGGGAATGTGGACAGGTAGGAAAAGAAGAGCTTCATCGCCTGCCCTCTCCCTAACATCCTGTCTGGTTCTTTCACAGGCCTCGTCCACTAACGACATCATAAAAATATGCAAGAAAGTCACAGAGGTAAGGAAAGTATGTCTGAGACGTTTAGACAGATGTTTAAACCACTTCTGTTCTTCTTTCCAGAACTCCCTGTACAGCTGCATCACCAAGAACGAACGTGAGTTGTTGCTGAGCTCGTTTCCACATTAAACGCAAATAAAAGTTATGTAAACATGGCAGCATCATGTAGACAGCCATTCACATGGCAGCATCATGTAGACAGCCATTCACATGGCAGCATCATGTAGACAGCCATTCACATGGCAACATCATGTAGACAGCCATTCACACGGCAGCATCGTGTAGACAGCCATTCACATGGCAGCATCATGTAGACAGCCATTCACACGGCAGCATCGTGTAGACAGCCATTCACATGGCAGCATCATGTAGATAGCCATTCACATGTTAGCATCATGTAGACAGCCATTCACATGGCAGCATCATGTAGACAGCCATTCACATGGCAGCATCATGTAGACAGCCATTCACATGGAAGCATCTGGTTGCTATTGGATAATGTGTGTATTTTCTGTGTGTGTGCTGCAGTGGGCTCGTCATGCTGCAGCTTCGCAGGCCGTCACACCACCTGCAGGGATTACTGCGAGGTCATCTTCAGGACTGACTCCACGCTGACCGAATCCCAGATTAAAATTGTCAAAGGTCACTGCCAGGCGCACAGCCACAAGGTCGTGGACTGTCTGAATAACTTTACCCAGTCCTACCCAGCACGCAATCCCATCGACAGTAAGACACACACATACATGAACACATTGAACCAGTTAAGAAAACTAAAGGCTCTGCCTCCAACAGGTTTGCACTGCTGTAAGCGGGCTGAGGCCGCACACTGCCAGGTGGCTTGCCAACACATCCTTCGCACAATGAACACGGAGCAGGAGATTATGGATAATCTGATCAAAGAGTGCCGCTCCCATCCACTGCCTCAGGATCCCATGTGGCAATGCTTTCTAGACAGCTCCTATCCTCCATCTCCACCAGAAGAAGAGACCCCCCATCCTGCTAAGATGGATCACGCCAAGCTTCACTGTTGCTCCAAGGCTAACACAACCCTGTGCAGGTAGGATGGTGTGTTGAGGTGAGGAGTGGAAGGAAGTAACAGTCACTGTGTAACAGTGTTGTAAGGATGTGTTGGGGCGGAGTAGGGGTCGCTGGTGTGTTGCAGGGATGTGTGTATGAGCGAGGGGGGGGCGGTGTTACCACATTTTCACAACTATAAGGTGCACATAAGTCTTGGATTTTCTTCAAAATATGTGTGTTGTTGTAAGGCGGGCATAATAGAGAACACTGAGAACGTTACAGGCTGAAGCGTGGGCGTGGATTTATATTAAAGAGCGGGTCACACAGCGGATTGGGAAACGACTCGGAATCCTCCTGGGTGAGCTGGAGGATGCAGCCGGGCTGAGAGAAGCCTGGGCTTCCCGTCTGAGGTTGTTGCCCCCGCAACCCGGCCCCAGATGAGTGGAAGACAACAGAACGGAACCCAGAATTTAATACAAAGCGTTTATTATCAATTTACTGTAGATGGTTTAATAAAATCTATCAGATGAACACAATAAGTAAGTGTTATCAAATCTGGTAAAATGTGATCAATGTTATAAGATCTTATAAAAAAACATGCTGTATATAAGAAAATATGTTCCTCTGGATTAAAATAATATGTTTAAAGCAACATAAAACGCATCCTGTAAATAAGAAGATTTAATCAGAGATTCTCAAACATGGATATTTTTTTATTTACTTGTTAACTTAAACTAAAGCCAAAAGTCACCAAAATTTCCAACAAAGTTCTACCAATCCCCCTCCCCGTCCAACAAACCAATATCTTAAAAAAAACAAGTTTGTGCTTCTAAAAACACAGAAATGCTCGGACGTCTTGAGCGCTGGGTCTCGATTACAATGAAGTCACTGAAACTCAGAGAAAAGCGGAAGGGGCGGAGTTTAACCCTTTAGTGACGTCAGCAGCTGAAATAAGAGAAGCTCCGAGAAAAAATCTTGATACAAAATGTTCCAGACAGAACGAGAAATAAAATAGTTAAATAGATAAAATAGTTCTCGAGTTTTTGGTTTTTGAAGAGCAAAAACTTCAAAGTCAAGTATTCAAGTCAATGTGGACAAAAATGACTAAAATTAAAATACTACAAAAACCAAGCAAAAATTAAAAAAATGTAGAAGCCTAGAAGTCCCAATAAAACCGATCGTTCTGAGACCAAAATCACTAAAATTAATCAATCCTAACTGGGACAGCATTTACGTACTTAGAAAAATGGTGCTTCAATGAAGAAAACAAGAGAAGAATTCTTGCTGCTTTTTCAAGGCATCAAGCAATAAAATACAACCACATGCGGTTTTGATCCCGCTGTATTTTTCAAAGCACACACTGTATGATTGTGCTGCTGTCGTAAGGCGGACATGGTAGAGAACATGTTAAAGTGTGGGTGTGGATTGTTTATAAAACCCACTCTCTATAATCAGGTGTTAAATACAGTAATGGTACATGACTGAGACTTTTAGTACGGTGCGCCTTATAGTCGGGAAATTACGGTAACAGCTGGCGTGTTACAGGGACATGTGTTGCGGGGGTTTAACAGCTGGCGTGTTACAGGGACATGTGTTGCGGGGGTTTAACAGCTGGCGTGTTACAGGGACATGTGTTGCGGGGGTTTAACAGCTGGCGTGTTACAGGGACATGTGTCAGGAGATCAGCACTCACTGGGGAGCTCAGACCTGGCACGACTTTGATCAGCAGTGTGAATACAACCCCATGGAGATGGAACTCGTTAACTGCCTGCAGGACGTCAGAGAGCCCTGCCAGCTGGGTTGCAAAGACCTTACCTACTGTACCAACTTTAACAACAGGTCAGACCCTCACCACCGAGCCCACCATAACTTTACACTCCTCATCACTAAATTATATTCCTACAGTGTCCTCGTCATGTCGGGCGGGAGAGAGCTGCTGTGGGTTCACCCAGTTGGAGGCTCCAACTGCTAGCACTTTACTTTTAAAACTTTTTAAACTGTTTTACCAGTTTTATTTTTTCACCTGTTATTTTTTCACATGTTATTTTTTGACCTGTTGTTTTTATTAACTGTTATTTTTTAACCTGTTGTTTTTCTTAACTGTTTTCAACCGTGCATTATGATGTGTGAACGTAAGCAACAGACGGCACAAATAACTTCCCTCGGGATTAATAATAAAGTATTTATCTATGATCACATTAAATTCCTGGCAAATAATCATCAGATTATGGACTATTATCAGAGTATTTTTCTATGAGACTTGGAGGACCGTGCGGGGCCAAACACCATTACCCCATCAAGAATGTAGTCTCTGTTTGCAGACCCACAGAGTTGTTCCGCAGCTGTAACGTCCAGTCGGACCAAGGAGCAAAAAACGACATCAAACTTTGGTCCAACGGGACCATCAGGATGCCCTTCATGAACATTCCAGTCATGGATTTACGAAAATGTCTACCGGACACGTGGAAAGCTGTGGCCTGTTCGCTGCAGATTAAACCCTGCCACAGCAAGTCCAGAGGCAGTGCCATATGCAAGTAGGTACACCCGTTACCCCTGTATATACATACACACACACACACACACACACACACACACACACACACACACACACACACAGCAAGTCCAAAGGTAGTGCCATATGCAAGTAGGTACACCCCTTACCCCTGTATACACACACACACAAACACACACATAGGAAGTCCAAAGGTAGTGCCATATGCAAGTAGGTATACCCGTTACCCCCGTATACACACACACACACACGCACACACACAGCAAGTCCAAAGGTAGTGCCATATGCAAGTAGGTACACCCCTTACCCCCGTATACACACACACACAAACACACACAGAGTCCAGAGGCAGTGCCATATGCAAGTAGGTACACCCCGTACTACCGTATACACACACACACACACACACACGCACACACACAGCAAGTCCAAAGATAGTGCCATATGCAAGTAGGTACACCCAGTACCCCCGTACTAACACAAACACGCACACACACAGCAAGTCCAAAGGTAGTGCCATATGCAAGTAGGTACACCCCGTACCCCCGTACACACACACACACACAGCAAGTCCAAAGGTAGTGCCATATGCAAGTAGGTACACCCCGTACCCCCGTACACACACAATCACACACACACACACACAGAGTCCAAAGGTAGTGTCATATGCAAGTAGGTACACCCCGTTCCCCCGTACACACACACACACACACACAAACACACACACAGCAAGTCCAAAGGTAGTGCCATATGCAAGTAGGTACACCCCTTACCCTTGTACACACACACACACACACACAAACACACACACAGCAAGTCCAAAGGTAGTGCCATATGCAAGTAAGTACACCCCGTACCCCCGTACACACACACACACACAGCGAGTCCAGAGGCAGTGCCATATGCAAGTAGGTAAAACCGCTCACCCCCGTACACATAGCAAATACAGAGGTAGTGCAGTACTTAAGTAGGTAGCCCCTTTACCCCCTGTACACAGCACATACACACCCTCCCACAGCACGTATAAAGGCAGTGCATATCCAAGTGGGTACACCCCTGCGCCAGCACGTCACAACCACAGCTTAAGCATGAATAAATGGATGAACTGTCTTTGTTTTGTGGAACCAGGTCAGACTGTGTGGACATCCTGACCCGGTGTGGGGACATGAAGCGCTTTCACGAAGGACAAACACCAGAGAAGATCTGTGACCTTCTGTCCCCCATCGAAGACCCGGAGCACTGCATTCCCCTGCACAGATACCTGGGTAGGTAAACTTGAACTACAGACACGGATCTTTCCCACATCAAAGACCCTGCATCCCCCTGCACAGATATCTGAATAGATAATACAGACTTTCATTTAAAGAACTTTAAGCTGGTTCCATTAGACCAAGAATTTAACTTGGTCAATATTTAACATTTGAGATTTTGTTATCAGAAATAGAAGAAAATGTTTCTGACTGAAAGTAACGGTAACATCAGCTCACGGCCATTCGTTTTTTCTCTAACCTTTCATCATTGTCACCAATACACAGATGAGTAACAGCTGACCAGTGGTGGAACGTAACAAAGTAAATGTACTTTGTTACTGTACTTAAGTAAAAAAAATTGTGTATCTGTACTTTATTTAAGTAAAATTTGAGACCTGTACTTTTACTTCACTACATTTTTAGAGCAAATATTTGTACTTTTACTTCGCTACTTTTTAAAAGTGTGTTTTACATTTTTTGTTACATTTTCGTTCAGAAATTTGAAAAATACACAGTTTTTTTTAGCGCATCTTGAAGCCACATCGCCAAAATCAAAAGAAGCAGTTGATCGGGTGAAGAAGTCATGAATAAAGGACCAATCAGAATCGAGAGTAAACATTTTCCACAAAAAACTAACATCAAATATTAAAAAGAGTCAGAAAATCATTGTTTTTACTTTTAAATAAAAAGTTGAGCCATCATTACATAGAGCAAGGGCGGATCTAGGATTTTGTAAAAATGTATGTGTGTGTGTGTGTGTGTGGGGCGGGGGGGGGGGGGGGGGGCGTGAGGTCATTGACAAAGCCAATATAGGGTGGGGGCCTCACCTCCAGAACATTTAAAAATAAGTGTCATTTTCCTGCATTTTGGTGCCCATTCACTGGCCCTACTAGGGGATAGCTTGACTTGTCCCCTTTCATTTCCTTCTTTTTTTTTTTTTTTTTGTGGATCAAAAGAGGCGGGAGAGGGTGGGGTTACACCCCTGCAGAGTATTTATCCTGGTTACCATGGCGACACCATGCAGCACAAAAAATAACATTTGAATTATGATCGAATACTTTTACTTTTTACTTAAAAAGTAAAATTTGCACCAATTACTTTTGTACTTTTACTTAAGTAGATTTTTTTATTGGTACTTTTACTTTCACTTCAGTCATTTTTTTGCCTAATTATCTGTACTTTTACTCAAGTGCAAAAAGGTAGTACTTCATCCACCACTGCAGCTAACAACCAGATAACCTGCAGCTAACAACCAGATAACCTGCAGCTAACAACCAGATAACCTGCTGATAACAACCAGATAACCTGCTGCAAACAACCAGATAACCTGCAGCTAACAACCAGATAACCTGCAGCTGACAACCAGATAACCTGCTGCTAACAACCAGATAACCTGCAGCTAACAACCAGATAACCTGCTGCAAACAACCAGATAACCTGCAGCTAACAACCAGATAACCTGCAGCTAACAACCAGATAACCTGCAGCTGACAACCAGATAACCTGCTGCTAACAACCAGATAACCTGCAGCTAACAACCAGATAACCTGCTGCAAACAACCAGATAACCTGCAGCTAACAACCAGATAACCTGCAGCTAACAACCAGATAACCTGATGCTAACAACCAGATAACCTGCAGCTAACAACCAGATAACCTGCAGCTAACAACCAGATAACCTGCAGCTAACAACCAGATAACCTGCAGCTAACAACCAGATAACCTGCTGATAACAACCAGATAACCTGCTGCTAACAACCAGATAACCTGCTGATAACAACCAGATAACCTGCAGCTAACAACCAGATAACCTGATGCTAACAACCAGATAACCTGATGCTAACAACCAGATAACCTGCTGATAACAACCAGATAACCTGCAGCTAACAACCAGATAACCTGCAGCTAACAACCAGATAACCTGCTGCTAACAACCAGATTACCTGCAGCTAACAACCAAATAACCTGCAGCTAACAACCAGATAACCTGCTGATAACAACCAGATAACCTGCAGCTAACAACCAGATAACCTGCAGCTAACAACCAGATAACCTGCAGCTAACAACCAGATAACCTGCTGATAACAACCAGACAACCTGCAGCTAACAACCAGATAACCTGCTGATAACAACCAGATAACCTGCAGCTAACAACCAGATAACCTGATGCTAACAACCAGATAACCTGCTGATAACAACCAGATAACCTGCTGCTAACAACCAGATAACCTGATGCTAACAACCAGATAACCTGCAGCTAACAACCAGATAACCTGCAGCTAACAACCAGATAACCTGCTGCTAACAACCAGATAACCTGATGCTAACAACCAGATAACCTGCTGCTAACAACCAGATTGTTTTCGGATTGATAGTTTGTTTTCTCCCATCTTCCAGTTCCTAGCTCCCTGGGTAAAACCATCATGGAAGAGGTACTCCATCCGTGCAACCCAAACCCATGTCCAAGCAACCACCTGTGTCAGGTGAATAGGAAGGGTTGCCAGGATGAGTTCAACTGTCAGCCGTACTTGTGCGTGCCAGGTAAGACCAGCCACTGCCCTGGCAACAATCCAGTTTTATTTCTCCATCACTGCATCACACACACTGTTGTAAAGGCTATGCCACCTTTACACTCAAAGTAAATAAAACCAGGACAGAGTCCCAGTGTACCATACCTCCCCCCGTGAATAAAACCAGAGGTCATAGCTAGTACCTGTGCATCTGTAACTATTATTAAAACAAAAAGGGCTTCTTCATCCATTTATGCAATTCAAGTTGGACTTCTAAAACTGTCCAGCAGAGTGCACCATGACGTTTGGTCAATCTGGGTGGTTTCCGGGCATCACGGTCACTTCTAAGTATGCTTCTTCTCACCTTATCGATCACCTGTGAGCCATAGAAGGGATTCCTCTGTCGATAAATTACTTGGAAATTTCGATTGGTTGAAACCAATCGGATCGGTTTCGATTGGTGAGCGAGTTCAGCCCATGGTGACCCTGCATGGGGTTGTGGTCTGGCCAGCCTGATGCATCCTGGGCAGCTGAACCTTGACTACACTTTTCTTTGGGTCCAGATATTATAGAAGAAACACACACTACCCGGTTAGTAGTAGTGATTAAAAAAAACAGATGAACTGAATTCAAACAAACTAGTTTTAGGAAAAAACTTTGTTTAATTTTGGGGATTTTCTTTAATTTTATTGTATTTGTTTTCATTTTGATTTATTGTATTTATTTTGCTTTTGTCATTTAAGAGGTGAAGAAATAAATCATTTTTTTATTGACTATTAAAATTGTTTGATCTTTCCAATAAATTATCTCCTTTTTCAAACCCAGTTAGATGTTAGTTCTTCTCAAAACTGGTCCAAACACTAAGGGCACCACACATCGTTACAGATTCTGGCCGCTTGCATCCGGCTCGTAGCTGATAAGTTAACTGTTTCCAAATTAACTTAGACCCTAGAAGTAAGAAACTTTTCTAGAAATGAATAATTGAGTCCTTACCTGGACCAATCTTCCAGTAACGTGTGGTCAGGGGAGGCAAGGGAGGTAGTGCCTCCCCTGTCATCATGACAAAAAAACAAAAAAAGAAAGTGTAATATTTTCCACTGTTATGTGTTAAAAATGCATTTTATGTATGGCTTCACATTTCTGCCGTTTTCCTGAGTTAAAACAGACAAATTTGATTTTTTTTTCCAATCAAATCCAGGTCAGAAACTGGCAGCTCCTTTTTTTCTTTTAGAGAGGAAGAACCTGTCTGTTCTCCTGTTGTTAAAGTCTCCATTGAGACAAAGAAACTCTTAAAACTACAAAAAATAAAGACCACTTCTACAATTTAGTCATAAAACTTTTTGGCAAATGGACTTTATTTATAAGTAAAAGAAAGAACACAACGGATTCTGTTTGTTTGTTTTTTGTTTTTTTTTTAATAAAATGGAAAAAAAATATTTATATGCATGATTGGCCTTGAATTTTTTTTTGATCATTTTAAAAGAAAAAACTTTATTGAAATTCATTTAAAACACTAGGATTTAAAAAATGAAAAATAACAGATTTATTTTACTGTTGGTCAAAATGAAATCTCTGTATTTTAATTTGTTTACAGTATTGATGAATTTCTTAAAACTCTAACCATAGCGATAAAAGAGACAGATCTGTTCCTGTGTTTATATTTGTGATTGAAAGAGGAATGCTGATTGGCTATGAAGTGTTAACAGTGGTTGGATGCTGTTGGATGAATGCTGAAATAAGATGTATTTTTCGGTTCTTACGGTTGTACAGTAAATCTGACTCTTGAGTCAGTGCCTCCCCAGACATGAACCTCACTGCACGTCGCTGCAATCTTCAGAATAACTCCATGTTTGTGTTTCCAGGCTGCAAACTGGGCGAGGCCTCGGAGTTCCTTGTCCAGCAGGACTCTCAGATCCAAGTGCCAAGTCGTGACAGACCTCCAGGTTGCTATGAGGTGTGCAGCTGCAGTGCCAGCGGCCGTCTAGAGAATTGTGTGGAAATTCCTTGTGTGGACACTAACAAGCCCTGCTTGGTGGGAGGGCAGATGATGAGTAAGTAAAATATTATGACTCCAAGACCTCTGACCTGATCTTACCGTCTGCTCTCCTTCAATACAAAAACCTGTCCTGAAATATTTACTGAAACCAGTAGATGGACCAAACAGACCAGAAACCAGTACACGAACCAGTGTTGGAGAGCGTGCTTGTCCTCCATCTCTTTCTGTCCAGCCTGTACAGTCCTTTAGGGATGGTAAATACGAAGACCTGTGAACTATCGAGCAATTTCGACACAACTTATAAAATTCAACACAAAGTATCGAATCAGCAAAAAGCTCCATCTGGAAAAAAAAACAAACAAATTACACGCTCCAAGTCTCAAGTCATTGGAAAAATAATTGGGATTTAGTGAGTTTTTCTGCTTCCGATTTTTTTCATTATTTTTCTATTTTTCATCACTCCCATCCCCAAATCCATCCACTGGCTACCCTTTAAATACAGAATTCAGTACAAGCTCCTCCTCCTCACCCATCAGTGCATACACGGCACTGCACCTGTTTATCTCCAAGAACTCCTAACCCTCCACACCACTGTCCGAGACCTGCGCTCCTCCTCCTAACCCTCCACACCACTGTCCGAGACCTGCGCTCCTCCTCCTAACCCTCCACACCACTGTCCAAGACCTGCGCTCCTCCTCCTCCTAACCCTCCACACCACTGTCCGAGACCTGCGCTCCTCCTCCTAACCCTCCACACCACTGCCGAAGCCTGCGCTTCTCCCAAACTCTCCACTATGGGGGACAGGGCCTTCCAGACAGCTGCTCCACAGCTCTGGAACGATGTTCCCGAGAGCTTGAGGGCTCCACAGAGCGTTGAGGTTTTTTAAAAAAGACTGGAGACATTTTTATTTCTAAAGGCTTTTTAACAAAGTTTTTAGTGTTGTTTTTTTGTGTTGTGGTTTTATTTAATTTAGCTGTTTGTTGTTCCTTTTGGTCATTGTAGCACTTAGAGATCTCCACTGGAGATATAAAGTGTGTTACAAATAAAATTTTTATTATTATTATTATAAAAGGGACAGACGGATAAGAAGATGACTGACTGACTGACTGTTCAATTAAACACAGCCTGACCCCACCGGGTGCTCCTGTCATCAATATGAATCATTAAAGAGAACTGATGGGTGGCGACCCGCTTTAAAGGACTAAAAAAATACGGGCCAACATTCATCAATCAGAGATTACAGAAGCAGCAGCTGTAGCAAGGCTTTGTGGCGCCGACACAACGGAAACAGTCTCATTTTTAGGAGTAAAGAGAACTGGAATAAGACGAGCTCGTACAACATGTTCTTTCATTACATTTTTATTTAAAAATAGGATTTTTTCCACCATGTTTGGCTTCAGTCTTCTCCTCTTTGGTCCAAAACCTCTCCAGCTTTAGACAAAACCCACCTTGTTTAAACCTCCTGCGAGCTGCTCAGCACGTGACCTCACGTATCGAGCAGCTGCCGAGCTCTGGTGACGTGATATGGAAGGTTTGTTTACGTTGCTCGAAGCGAAGCTCGCAAGACTTTTTTTTTTTTCATTTTGTTCGACACCGCTCGAGCAGAGACGCTCAGGCTGGCCATTCCTACCATCCCTCATGTTCCTCACCTTGTTCACCTTGTCTTACCATCCTGTACCATCCTTCATGCCCCTCACCATCCTGTACCATCCTTCATGTCCCTCACCATCCTGTACCATCCTTCATGCCCCTTACCATCCTGTACCATCCTTCATGCCCCTCACCATCCTGTACCATCCTTCATGCCCCTCACCATCCTGTACCATCCTTCATGCCCCTCACCATCCTGTACCATCCTTCATGCCCCTCACCATCCTGTACCATCCTTCATGCCCCTCACCATCCTGTACCATCCTTCATGCCCCTCACCATCCTGTACCATCCTTCATGTCCCTTACCATCCTGTACCATCCTTCATGCACCTCACCATCCTGTACCATCCTTCATGTCCCTCACCATCCTGTACCATCCTGTACCATCCTTCATGCCCCTCACCATCCTGTACCATCCTTCATGCCCCTTACCATCCTGTACCATCCTTCATGCACCTCACCATCCTGTACCATCCTTCATGCACCTCACCATCCTGTACCATCCTTCATGCCCCTTACCATCCTGTACCATCCTTCATGCCCCTGACCATCCTGTACCATCCTTCATGCCCCTCACCATCCTGTACCATCCTGTACCATCCTTCATGCCCCTTACCATCCTGTACCATCCTTCATGCCCCTCACCATCCTGTACCATCCTGTACCATCCTGTACCATCCTTCATGCCCCTTACCATCCTGTACCATCCTTCATGTCCCTCACCATCCTGTACCATCCTTCATGTCCCTCACCATCCTGTACCATCCTTCATGTCCCTCACCATCCTGTACCATCCTGTACCATCCTTCATGCCCCTCACCATCCTGTACCATCCTTCATGTCCCTCACCATCCTGTACCATCCTTCATGCCCCTTACCATCCTGTACCATCCTTCATGCCCCTTACCATCCTGTACCATCCTGTACCATCCTTCATGCCCCTTACCATCCTGTACCATCCTTCATGTCCCTTACCATCCTGTACCATCCTTCATGCCCCTTACCATCCTGTACCATCCTGTACCATCCTTCATGTCCCTTACCATCCTGTACCATCCTTCATGCCCCTTACCATCCTGTACCATCCTTCATGCCCCTCACCATCCTGTACCATCCTGTACCATCCTGTACCATCCTGTACCATCCTGTACCATCCTTCATGTCCCTCACCATCCTGTACCATCCTTCATGCCCCTTACCATCCTGTACCATCCTTCATGCCCCTTACCATCCTGTACCATCCTGTACCATCCTTCATGTCCCTTACCATCCTGTACCATCCTTCATGCCCCTTACCATCCTGTACCATCCTGTACCATCCTTCATGCCCCTTACCATCCTGTACCATCCTTTACCATCCTTCATGTCCCTTACCATCCTGTACCATCCTTCATGCCCCTCACCATCCTGTACCATCCTTCATGTCCCTTACCATCCTGTACCATCCTTCATGTCCCTCACCATCCTGTACCATCCTGTACCATCCTTCATGCCCCTTACCATCCTGTACCATCCTTTACCATCCTTCATGTCCCTTACCATCCTGTACCATCCTTCATGCCCCTCACCATCCTGTACCATCCTTCATGTCCCTTACCATCCTGTACCATCCTTCATGTCCCTTACCATCCTGTACCATCCTTCATGCCCCTCACCATCCTGTACCATCCTTCATGTCCCTTACCATCCTGTACCATCCTTCATGCCCCTTTTCATCCTGTACCATCCTTCATGTCCCTTACCATCCTGTACCATCCTTCATGTCCCTTACCATCCTGTACCATCCTTCATGCCCCTCACCATCCTGTACCATCCTTCATGCCCCTTATCATCCTGTACCATCCTTCATGTCCCTTACCATCCTGTACCATCCTTCATGCCCCTTACCATCCTGTACCATCCTTCATGCCCCTCACCATCCTGTACCATCCTTCATGTCCCTCACCATCCTGTACCATCCTTCATGCCCCTTTTCATCCTGTACCATCCTTCATGTCCCTTACCATCCTGTACCATCCTTCATGTCCCTCACCATCCTGTACCATCCTTCATGTCCCTCACCATCCTGTACCATCCTTCATGCCCTTCACCATCCTGTACCATCCTTCATGCCCCTTACCATCCTGTACCATCCTGTACCATCCTTCATGCCCCTTACCATCCTGTACCATCCTTCATGTCCCTTACCATCCTGTACCATCCTTCATGTCCCTTACCATCCTGTACCATCCTTCATGTCCCTTACCATCCTGTACCATCCTTCATGTCCCTTACCATCCTGTACCATCCTTCATGTCCCTTACCATCCTGTACCATCCTTCATGCCCCTTACCATCCTGTACCATCCTTCATGTCCCTTACCATCCTGTACCATCCTGTACCATCCTTCATGTCCCTTACCATCCTGTACCATCCTGTACCATCCTTCATGCCCCTTACCATCCTGTACCATCCTTCATGTCCCTTACCATCCTGTACCATCCTTCATGTCCCTCACCATCCTGTACCATCCTTCATGTCCCTCACCATCCTGTACCATCCTTCATGTCCCTTACCATCCTGTACCATCCTTCATGCCCCTCACCATCCTGTACCATCCTTCATGCCCCTTACCATCCTGTACCATCCTTCATGCCCCTCACCATCCTGTACCATCCTTCATGCCCCTTACCATCCTGTACCATCCTTCATGTTCCTCACCATCCTGTACCATCCTTCATGCCCCTTACCATCCTGTACCATCCTTCATGCCCCTTACCATCCTGTACCATCCTTCATGCCCCTCACCATCCTGTACCATCCTTCATGCCCCTTACCATCCTGTACCATCCTTCATGCCCCTTACCATCCTGTACCATCCTTCATGCCCCTTACCATCCTGTACCATCCTTCATGTCCCTCACCATCCTGTACCATCCTTCATGTCCCTCACCATCCTGTACCATCCTTCATGCCCCTCACCATCCTGTACCATCCTTCATGCCCCTCACCATCCTGTACCATCCTTCATGCCCCTCACCATCCTGTACCATCCTTCATGTCCCTCACCATCCTGTACCATCCTTCATGCCCCTTACCATCCTGTACCATCCTGTACCATCCTTCATGCCCCTCACCATCCTGTACCATCCTTCATGCCCCTTATCATCCTGTACCATCCTGTACCATCCTTCATGTCCCTCACCATCCTGTACCATCCTGTACCATCCTTCATGCCCCTCACCATCCTGTACCATCCTGTACCATCCTTCATGCCCCTTACCATCCTGTACCATCCTGTACCATCCTTCATGTCCCTTACCATCCTGTACCATCCTTCATGCCCCTCACCATCCTGTACCATCCTTCATGTCCCTCACCATCCTGTACCATCCTTCATGCCCCTCACCATCCTGTACCATCCTTCATGCCCCTCACCATCCTGTACCATCCTTCATGTCCCTCACCATCCTGTACCATCCTTCATGTCCCTTACCATCCTGTACCATCCTTCATGTCCCTCACCATCCTGTACCATCCTTCATGCCCCTTACCATCCTGTACCATCCTTCATGTTCCTTACCATCCTGTACCATCCTTCATGCCCCTCACCATCCTGTACCATCCTTCATGCCCCTCACCATCCTGTACCATCCTTCATGCCCCTTACCATCCTGTACCATCCTTCATGCCCCTCACCATCCTGTACCATCCTTCATGCCCCTTACCATCCTGTACCATCCTTCATGTCCCTTACCATCCTGTACCATCCTTCATGCCCCTTACCATCCTGTACCATCCTTCATGCCCCTTACCATCCTGTACCATCCTTCATGTCCCTTACCATCCTGTACCATCCTGTACCATCCTTCATGTCCCTCACCATCCTGTACCATCCTGTACCATCCTTCATGCCCCTTACCATCCTGTACCATCCTTCATGTCCCTCACCATCCTGTACCATCCTGTACCATCCTGTACCATCCTTCATGTCCCTCACTATCCTGTACCATCCTGTACCATCCTTCATGCCCCTCACCATCCTGTACCATCCTTCATGTCCCTCACCATCCTGTACCATCCTGTACCATCCTTCATGCCCCTCACCATCCTGTACCATCCTTCATGCCCCTCACCATCCTGTACCATCCTTCATGTCCTTTACCATCCTGTACCATCCTTCATGCCCCTCACCATCCTGTACCACCCTTCATGCCCCTCACCATCCTGTACCATCCTTCATGCCCCTCACCATCCTGTACCATCCTTCATGTCCCTCACCATCCTGTACCATCCTTCATGTCCCTCACCATCCTGTACCATCCTTCATGCCCCTCACCATCCTGTACCATCCTTCATGCCCCTTACCATCCTGTACCATCCTTCATGCCCCTCACCATCCTGTACCATCCTTCATGCCCCTTACCATCCTGTACCATCCTTCATGCCCCTCACCATCCTGTACCATCCTTCATGCCCCTCACCATCCTGTACCATCCTTCATGCCCCTTACCATCCTGTACCATCCTTCATGCCCCTTACCATCCTGTACCATCCTGTACCATCCTTCATGCCCCTTACCATCCTGTACCATCCTTCATGCCCCTTACCATCCTGTACCATCCTGTACCATCCTTCATGCCCCTTACCATCCTGTACCATCCTTCATGTCCCTCACCATCCTGTACCATCCTGTACCATCCTTCATGTCCCTTACCATCCTGTACCATCCTGTACCATCCTTCATGTTCCTCACCATCCTGTACCATCCTTCATGTCCCTCACCATCCTGTACCATCCTGTACCATCCTTCATGTCCCTTACCATCCTGTACCATCCTGTACCATCCTTCATGTCCCTCACCATCCTGTACCATCCTTCATGTCCCTCACCATCCTGTACCATCCTTCATGTCCCTCACCATCCTGTACCATCCTGTACCATCCTTCATGCCCCTTACCATCCCGTACCATCCTTCATGTCCCTTACCATCCTGTACCATCCTGTACCATCCTGTACCATCCTTCATGTCCCTCACCATCCTGTACCATCCTGTACCATCCTTCATGTTCCTTACCATCCTGTACCATCCCGTACCATCCTTCATGTCCCTTACCATCCTGTACCATCCTGTACCATCCTTCATGTCCCTCACCATCCTGTACCATCCTGTACCATCCTTCATGTCCCTCACCATCCTGTACCATCCTTCATGCCCCTTACCATCCCGTACCATCCTTCATGTCCCTCACCATCCTCTACCATCCTGTACCATCCTTCATGCCCCTTACCATCCCGTACCATCCTGTACCATCCTTCATGCCCCTCACCATCCTGTACCATCCTGTACCATCCTTCATGCCCCTCACCATCCTGTACCATCCTTCATGTCCCTTACCATCCTGTACCATCCTTCATGTCCCTCACCATCCTGTACCATCCTTCATGCCCCTTACCATCCCGTACCATCCTTCATGTCCCTCACCATCCTGTACCATCCTTCATGCCCCTCACCATCCTGTACCATCCTTCATGTCCCTTACCATCCTGTACCATCCTTCATGTCCCTCACCATCCTGTACCATCCTTCATGCCCCTTACCATCCTGTACCATCCTTCATGCCCCTTATCATCCTGTACCATCCTTCATGTCCCTCACCATCCTGTACCATCCTGTACCATCCTTCATGTCCCTTACCATCCTGTACCATCCTTCATGTCCCTCACCATCCTGTACCATCCTTCATGTCCCTCACCATCCTGTACCATCCTTCATGTCCCTTACCATCCTGTACCATCCTTCATGTCCCTTACCATCCTGTACCATCCTTCATGTCCCTTACCATCCTCTACCATCCTTCATGTCCCTCACCATCCTGTACCATCCTGTACCATCCTTCATGTCCCATATCATCCTGTACCATCCTGTACCATCCTTCATGTCCCTCACCTCGTTCTCCTTGTCTTACCATCCTGTACCATCCTTCATGTCCCTCACCTCGTTCTCCTTGTCTTACCATCCTGTACCATCCTGTACCATCCTTCATGTTCTCACCTCGTTCTCCTTGTCTTACCATCCTGTACCATCCTTCATGTCCCTTATCATCCTGTACCATCCTTCATGCCCCTCACCATCCTGTACCATCCTGTACCATCCTTCATGTCCCTCACCTCGTTCTCCTTGTCTTACCATCCTGTACCATCCTTCATGTCTTCACCAGGTCATCGAACATCCTTCAGGACAAACTGCAACAGCTGCTTCTGCTTTTCAGGAGAAACCATCTGTTCTTCAGGGAGGTGTTCAGACCGTACACTCCTCACAGGTACACGGGATGGTTTCCCATGATGAGAGAGATTGGTTTCCCATGATGCTCTGCTCCTGCAGGTCTTCCTTGTAACTGCCCGCACAACTTTGTCCCCGTGTGCGCCTCTAATGGGCGGACGTACCCCAGCGGCTGTGTGGCTCGCTGTATGGGCTTTAAGGACCACCAGTTTGTGTATGGCGCATGTCTCCTTAGCAACCCCTGCAGCAACAGGACCTGCCCAAGGAACCAGAGGTACAAACCTGACCCTCTGATTGTAACTTCTGACCTCTTCTTTTGTAAGAAGAGGAGGGATGTATCCCGCCTACCCAGTCCTGTGTGTCTGTAGGTGTTTCAGGTCTCCTATTAGACCTCTACCCTGTCCTAAGTCTGTCTCCAGGTCTGTTGTACTTGTGCTTTCAGGTGTGTCCCACAGCATCGAGTGTGCCTCAGCACCACCTCGGACTGCCCACAGTATCGGTGTGTCGGTAGGCCGGTGTCCTGCGAACAGACTGGCCAGGAACCAGCCTGCGATACCGACGGCGTGGTTCACCTCAGTCTGTGCCATCTACAGCAGGCTGGCAAGAACCTGGCCTACATGGGCCACTGTCAGGTACACGATTAACCTCAATCCCATCCCTGCCAGGTTTCCTTTTATCCCTGCCAGGTTCCTTCTCCTCGTTATTTTAATGGATAAATAAATGGATGAATGAACAGATGGATTAATGGACTCCACTGAAGATCTGAACCAGCTGTGTTTCCAGGACTTGTGCAGAACAAAGCAGACAGTGTGCGGCCATAACGGAGAGACCTACAACACGGTGTGCGACGCTTTTGCTGATCGTGTTGCCGTGGACTACGATGGCCCGTGCCGCGCCGTGGGGGCTGTTTCTGGCAAGGTTGTTGACTCAGCCTGTGCTGTGGTTTCCTGCCCGACGTTATCAACCCCAGGCTGTGACCCCATCACTCCGCCCGGTAGGTGGGGCACTACCGCATGGATAAATAGCATTAGTGACCTGGAGTAACCTCTGGCCTCTCACCTCAGGAGCCTGCTGTCCCATATGTGCCAGCATGCTGCAGATCCTATGGAGCAGAATCCAGATGGACTCCTTCTCTAAGGTAGGACCTCCCTTTCAGCTGCCGCCCTCCCATCCTCCCGCCCTATCATGGCCATCATGCATTGTTTTTATTTATTTTACATAAGAGGGGGTTGCACCGTTAGCACAGTGCCCTCAAATCTACAGTATAAGGTCAGGGGTTTGAGTCCCGGTGGGATGAAGTTTGAATCACTGACCTTTGTACTTTTATAGCGCATAAAAGGACGTCAACCGCTACATGATGGACGTCCTTGGGGTAATCGTGTAATACCCAAAGAAGCTTTACACATATGCATTATTTATCCCCTCCATACCAGGCTACTGTTGTAACCACAGCTACCCTGAGGCAGACTGGCAGAAGCGAGGCTGCCATCATTGCGCCATCGGCCCCTCTGACCATCACCAACCAATCTGCCGTCCAGACTAGGCAATGTGGGTGAAGTGTCTTGCCCAGGGACATAGCGACAATTTGATCTTAATGGCCAGCCCACTGTGGCTTCTGGGGTTCCTGCAGTCTCCCATCCATGTAGTGCCCAGATCCAACCTACTTAGCTTCTGAGGTCTGACGGGATCAGACATTGACAGGCTGGTATGGTCAAAGAGTTTGAATGTTCTCCACGTGTCCATGGAGTTTTCTCAAAGTATTCCGGTTTCCTCCCACCTTCCAAAAACATGCATGTCAGGTTGACTGGCCGCTGAGAAATTGCTCCTCTGAAGGACTGTGTGTTACTGTCTCCGTGTGCGACGTTCAGGGTGTACCCCTCAACTAGTTACAGGCCTCTCCGCCTGTAACCAGTCAGTATAGGGTTCGGAACCCACTGTGAAAAATATAAACATATGACTATTTGAATAAAATATAACCGAGCTGGGAAGTTCCAGACGCTGACCACTCAGTGGAGGTCTACATCCTGCAGCTGTAATGGGAGGATGGGGGCAAGATGACAACACTGCCCCTTCATTCCCCAATCACTGGCCTTAGACATGTTTTTTTTTCTAATGGGGTGGGGAGTGTGTTTACACCTCCCCACTGTAGGTGTTTACACAAGTAAATTTATCAATTTAAGTCATTTTCATTCTAGATGTGATCTCAGATTGTTTTCAGAGTTAATTTAAAGTTTTAAATCCTCCAGCAGAGCAGTTTGGACTCTTGTTTTGTAGGAACTTAAAGATGTGTTCACAGGGAGACATTTCCATAATTTAGTCAGTCACCTTCTTAACCGTCTATCCCTCATGGGGTTACAGGAGTGCCGGAGCCCATCATAGGCTGAGGCGAGGGGCAGGGTACACCCAGAACAGGTCGCCAGCCTCTCGCGGGGCCACACACAAACAACCATACACACACACTCCTAGGGGCAATCATGTAGTAGACAATCAACCTGGCATTTTTTGGAGGGTGGGAGGAAACCAGACTACCCGAAGAAAATCCACACATACGAGGGGAGAACATGCAAACTCCACACAGAAAGGCCCATGTTTCAAGCCTCGTCCCCATCTGGGACTCGAACTCACGACCTTCTAGCTGTGGCCTCCGTGCCGCTCTCCATAATTTAGTGTTACTTTTAAATCCATCTCTGCAGACCCTCCTCCTCTCATTAAATCTCAGTCAGAAGCTCGTAGTCTTTGAGCACATGGATTCAAGGCTCGGTGCTGAACAGCTTTAAGACTGTCATACATGATTAAACTCCCCAATAAAAGCTTGAAGGGCATCAGGAAACACCTCCTGATCACCCAGAGTCTGTCCCCTGGGCACCCAGAGTCTGTCCCCTGATCACCCAGAGTCTGTCCCCTGATCACCCAGAGTCTGTCCCCTGATCACCCAGAGTCTGTCTCTCCTCCTGATCACCTAGAGTCTGTCTCTCCTCCTGATCACCTAGAGTCTGTTCCCTGATCACCAGAGTCTGTCTCTCCTCCTGATCACCTAGAGTCTGTTCCCTGATCACCAGAGTCTGTCCCCTGATCACCCAGAGTCTGTCTCTCCTCCTGATCACCTAGAGTCTGTCTCTCCTCCTGATCACCTAGAGTCTGTTCCCTGATCACCAGAGTCTGTCCCCTGATCACCCAGAGTCTGTCCCCTGATCACCCAGAGTCTATCTCTCCTCCTCCTGATCACCCAGAGTCTGTCTCTCCTCCTGATCACCCAGAGTCTGTCTCTCCTCCTCATCACCCAGAGTCTCTCTCCTCCTCATCACCCAGAGTCTGTCTCTCCTCCTGATCACCCAGAGTCTGTCTCTCCTCCTGATCACCCAGAGTCTGTCTCTCCTCCTGATCACCTAGAGTCTGCTCCCTGATCACCAGAGTCTGTCCCCTGATCACCAGAGTCTGTCTCACCATCCTTCGCTGCACTGCCTTAGTACTTTTAATCTTCTTCGCTATCAGAGTCATCCTACACACCAGCGTTCTCTGCTGTCTGGCTGTACTGTCTCCTAATTTGCAGTAACTGATCTCCTTCAGGTTAACCTGTCTACACATGATTGAGTTTAGGTTTTTGTTTCTTCCTTTCTTCATATTCTTACCATGTTTTCCAGACTTTTTCACTACAGACATTTCCATCCTTTTTGCAGTCCACCAGGATCTGTCCTGCATTCTTCTGGAAACCAAACTCCTCATCTCCTCCTCATCATCAACTTGATGCTAAACTGCTTGTTTTATGTTTCATGAACATTTTATTTCCAGTAGAATGTAACAAAGATTTTTTCCCTCAGCTGAGTAAGAACCAGCCGGTGACAATCCACAGCATCCTGCAGATTCTTCGCCTCCATGTCTCTGTTCCGCAGTGCGATGTTTTCGGCTATCTCAGTATCGACCACCAGATGGTGGTCCTTATTGCCCCTGTAGACCACCAGCCAACACCTCTGCAGGTAACACACCCAATGCTACTTGTTACTGTGGAAACGGGAACGGAGCGATCATTAAGAACAGAACCAGATACAGCCATTGTTTGACACACACACACACACAGCAGGTCCGTATCGTCTGCATCCGTTTAGTTCTGGTTTGTAGCAGCAGCACAGAGCACAGTGACCTGACAAAGAAGATGAGAGTTATAAATACTCTGATGACGCTGAACCCACCACCAGCATAACAAGCATCATCAGGAGCATCAGGTCATGCTCAGACAGTGTGCACGTTCACACACATGAAAAGCGCATCTGAAACCTTTAGACCTCTCAGAGCTCAGTGTTGGGAGCAGTTCAACTAATCTAAATCTGATCTGTGTCTGATCTGATCTCCCTCATTCATTCAGGAGTTATCCTTTGTGATCCTCTGTCTTCTGGACAGTGTGTTTGATGACCAAGACCTTAGGTTAGTTTATTTAGAACCGGTTCTCGTGTCCCTTCTATCAGACTGAAAATGATTTCTGGATGGACGTCAAAATGTGGGGTCTATCCATGGGGGTCAAAAAGAGGAGGAAGAGGGTTCAGAAGAAGAGAGGGGGGGGCAAAGAGAAGAAATAATCTGAAGCTACAGTATTCAGCATCACGAACAACCTGCTGGATTATCTAAGGAGAAAAAAGAGAGAAAAAAAAGTACAAACAAGAGATTAAACCAAAGATAAATCTGACACACACCACAAAACCTTCTAAACCAAATGATTTAGAACACAAACACATGTTACTACAGCTATAATAATATTGGTTGGTTAGTACAGCCATGCTGCCAATGTGAACCATGTGCTTATTAGGGGTAACAGATCTGCACCCGCCCCAAAAAGACTCAAACGAGGGAGGCAGAGATACACGCAACCTGGGCCCGCACTCATCCAGATTCTGGGACCCGAGGCAGAGCCAAGAGGGCCGCCCACCCGCCCAGCCCGGTGCAGAAGAGACACAAAAGGCAGATAGGGTTAGATGGAAGAAACTGACTTGCTGTGGCGCCCCCTGAAGGGACATGCTGAAAGGAGAAGAAGATTTATTGCGTTTGGATCATGTGTTATGTTTCCTGATGGGTCTGTGATTGATGATATATGTTTTTTCTTTGTTTAAGTTGGTTTGCTAGAAATTTTCCAAATTTGTTACTATGATCAAAACTCTCTAAGCGTAATCTCTGTATTAGAAATTGAGTTCTTTGATTAATTATGTAATTTAATTCATGCCTAACTTTTGTTTGATATAAAGTTTGTTCATCTGTGGAGTTATAAGATTCTTCAAGCAGTTTAATTCTCTGTTCTAAATCCACTATTTTAGCATCTTCCTGTTTTTTTTTTGTGGGATGAGAAAGATATTATTTTGCCTCTCATGGCAGCCTTCCCTGTCTGCCAGAGAAGGCACGGTGAAATACCTGGGTGGTCGTTGTTTTCTAGAAATGAGGACCATTCTTTAATAAAAATAGTCAGTAAAGGCGGAGATCCTGAGTAACGCTGTGTTGAAATAAATAAATTTAAATAAAGTGAATTACTCTATTCATCCCTCACCGGGGAAATTTGTGTGCAGCACTCCTTACACCGCAGCAGGCTGCCCTTCGACGGCACCAATGGTGGGAGAAACGGGGGTTAGGTCTTCTCCAAGGACTCTACATGTGCTCTCTGTGGGACACAAACCCGCAACCTTCCGGTCCGCGCGCGAACGCTCTAACCACTGAACTGCCGTCTCCTCTAAAACCTCCAGTTCCTAGGTGAAGGAGTAGATGTTTTATTTCTAAGAGTCAAGCACACTGGTGCGTGGTCACTAAAAATGATTGGGTGAATCTGTGAGGACGAAACAGAGAGCTACTGACCAGATTATAATCTAGCATGATATATGATTGATGTATGGAGGAGAAAAAGGTGTAAACTCTCGCTGAAGGGTGGAAGGATCGCCAGATATCGCAAAGACCAAGATCCTCCATATACTGTTTAACAGAGTTTGTGGATTGCCAGGTTCTAGCATTTCTGGCACTATTTAGCCTGTCAGCTGTTGGATCTAAAACCATGTTAAAGTCCCCTCCTATAATTAGTGATTTGTCTGTGTATTCCGAAAGAAAGGAATGAAAGAATGAAAGAAAGGAATGAAAGAAAGCGGGATCATCTATATTGGGGGCGTACACGTTAGCTAAACAGAATGTTATATTTTGAATGGAAAGGGTGAGGATTATTTACCTCCCTTCTGGGTCTAAGACTTTGTTGATTTCTGTATATTTAATTTTTCTATTTATGAGGGTAGCTACTCCTCTTTATCTAGAATTGAAGCAAGCTGAGTATATGTTAGGAAGTCTGTTGTGGAGAGGACATCCACTGTTGAACTGGACATAGTAGTTGAAGAAAAATCACGTCTGCCTGAAGGTCTTTTAATTTACTAAAAATTTTTAGCCTCTTTTCTCTGGTCCCAGCTCCGTGCACATTCCATGTGACTAACTTAAGAGTGGACATGCATTTATTAAGGAGAGTGTGAATGAGTGTCTAATGTTGAATGGTAAATAAAATAAGTGTGTCTGTACATGTACAATCTGAGTGTGTTGCTTGTGACTCGCTATGTGTGCTGTTTTTATGTGTGTGTTTGTAATATTGGATGTGTGAATGTGTGTTTGAGTGTGTTATATGAGTCAGTATTTATGAAAGCATTAATATAGAAGTATGGTTGGGTAATGTGGCAGCATAGGTGAGGGAAGGGGGGCGCTCCAGGATTTCTTATGGGAACTGATCATCCATTCTGAAGTCAGTCCCCCGGAGCTGATTCCCGCAACGCCGCACCTCTTCTTTTTCTTTGTGGAGCACAAACTTCGCCACGATGGGTCTTGGTCTGCGGCTCCCTGGTCTTGCTGCTCCCATGTGATGCACTCTGTGAAAGTTAATCTCTTTAACTTTCTCTTCTGGGAGCTTCAGTTGGTTCTGGATGAAGTTTTTGATTTCTTCTTCCGTATTTTCGCCTTGCTTTTCTTCTATTCCCATAAACACCAGGTTGTCTCTCATGGATCTTGACTGAAGATCAGTAGGGACTCTTTGATCTTCTTGTTTTCATCCGACAGCCTGTTCATTCCAACCGAAAGAGGTTTAACCGACACCTTCAGGGCTTCATTGTCTGTGGTCAGAGCTATGATCTGTTTTCTGGCTGAAATCCAGAGAGACTCCGAGCTCTTGGAATTCTTAGTATGAAACCTCCGACAGCGACAAACGACCTTCCAAGCCCATTAGCTTAGCATCAATGCTATATAGCATGTCCCAAGCGGTGGAGTCAGGTTGGATGGTCGGAGAAGGGGCTCAATGTTTCCGGGTGAGACCCCTTGCTTATGGGCGCTCCGTTTGCAGTGTCGTTGTTTTTTCCAACGATCCGGTCGAATGCTTGGTCAATGAACCAGGATAGGCTTTCCAAATCCTTCTCACTGCTATCCAGGTTTAGCCAGGTTTAGCCAGGGTTAGCCAGGTTTAGCCAGGTTGTGCGGCGGTGACATGGAACAGTAACGTTACTTTTTGTTTCGGGTGGAGGAAAAAAGAGTCGTTGTTAGCCTTTTTCTTAGCTTTTCACAACATCTAATTTTTACATTTTTCAGCAGGTGCCTACCTGTCTGACTCACACCATGTCTCTCGTGGAAGTGTCCGTGTCACGTCCGTCCATACGTCAGTCCTCAGGTCCATCCTCCCGTCCGTCCTCCCGTTCGTCCTCACGTCCGTCCTCACGTCCGTCACGTCCGTCACATCCGTCACGTCCGTCACGTCCGTCACGTCCGTCCTCTCGTCCGTCCTCACGTCCGTCCTCATCTCCGTCCTCTCGTCCATCCTCACGTCCGTCCTCACGTCCGTCAACATCTCCGTCCTCACGTCCGTCCTCACGTCCGTCCTCATCTCCGTCCTCACGTCCGTCCTCACGTCCGTCCTCACGTCCGTCCTCATCTCCGCCCTCACGTCCGTCCTCACGTCCGTCCTCTACGATAATACTAATTGTAGTTTGCTGAAGCTGCAGCAAGCGAAGGGAAACATGGTCAAAGTTTTTTTGTCTAAACACACAGAAAGTTTCAGGCAGTTTTTTTTGTGAAACACAGAATGTTTCGGGCTGTTTTTTTTTTTTTTGTGAAACAGAATGTTTCGGGCTGAAGTGACTTTATTGAAAATTTTCTTCATTTTTTTTTTTTTGCAGATTGAAGCCTGCAGTAAGGAAGCAGAGAAAATCGATGTCCTGATAAACTATGCCAGTCCCACTCTGGTCTCTCATGTACCCCTTTCAGCCTTCCTCATCTCTGAAATCAAGACCTCCTCCATCCAGTCCTCTGCTGACTCACCCCCCACCGTATGCCTTGTACTCATGCTGCTCTTCATGACAGCTCTGCACCTTTAAGCCTGCTGCACACCTTCCTATGTGGACCTACAGATCCTGGACCAGTTACTAGACTATGACAATCATCCCCTCATCTATGTTTTTGACAATCAAGCTGAAAGACAAATTTTTGACCAAAAACAGAATTATTTTGTGTGTGTGTGTGTGTATGTGCGTGCGTGTGTGCGTGCGTGTGTGCGTTTGTGTGTGTAGGTGGTCTATGTGGCCTCCTCTGGTACACAAAGCATGCAAATTTTGCCCAGCGGACTTAAGCGGACTGAGCATGTCCAAATCCAGAACCGACCCGGTTCTCACACAGTGACCTTATTACAGAGAAGATCCATGCCCAGTGCACCGTACCAACCCAGGAGCAGGGGATCCAGTGTGCCTGTGTCAGACTTTAACAGAATCCATGTTAATATTTTACTCAGTAGCTTTTGCCAAACTGGTTTTCTGTTCTAAGTTTTCTGAGCACCACTTCCATCCAGATGGCGAACGCGTTTCTCCATCCACATAAAAAAAATCAAATCAGACAATCATGAATCTTTTACCAAACGATGCCTTAAAATCAGAGTTTTAAAGAGAAGCAAAAACTTTCTGAGAAATGTTTCCTACAAAATGAGAAAAAAGAAAACAGCTCTTCAACATGTTTTTATTTTATTGCATGATGACAATTGTGAAGTATTTTTTTATAAATGTGTGTGTCCCGCATTGTTACTCTGTTACCGTGTCATACACGGTAACAGCGTAGTGTCACCGTGTGTGTAACACTACAGTGTTACCGTGTGTGTGTAACACACGCAGTGTTATCGAGCAGGAAACAAACTATCAGTATTAATATGTTTGTATATTCTAAAACAGCCAAATGTGGATTTTGAAACAGATTTTATCAACAAAATAAAAAATAAATATTTCTGATTTTTTGTACCTGTTTTTATTTGTTTTTTATGCAACTTTAAGTATTAATAAAACGTTTAAATTGAAATAAAAGTTTGGTTAAAATGATTTTCACACGATCAGTCTTTTTTTTTTCAGTGTTTTTGGAACTAATTTTAATTCACTTTTCTCATTTTGATCAAAATAAACATGTAAAAGTTCTGAAACGCTTCTCCTTATTGGAGTACACAAGGGGTGCCGGAGCCTATCCCGGCTGAATATACCCCGAACAGATCTGTTATGTGGCCACAGACCACCATCCAACTGTACACACACACACACAGAGTGACACACATACACACACAGACCCCCACACACACACACAGTGACACACACACACACACACATATATACTCACACACACACACACACACACACACACACACAGAGTGACACACATACACACACAGACCCCCACACACACACACAGTGACACACACACACACACACACACATATATACTCACACACACACACACACACACACACAGAGTCACACACACACAGAGTCTCACACACACACTCTCTCACACACACACAGAGTGACACACACATACTCACACACACACACATACTCACACACACATTCTGTCACACAGACAGTAACACACACACACTAACAAAATCACACACACAGTCACACCCACTCACACCATCCCACTGTAGAACACACACACATACACACACACTGTAGAACACACACACCCACTGTAGAACATACACACCATCCCACTGTAGAACACACACACACACATTGTAGAACACACAGACACACACAAACACTGTAGAACATACACACACACTGTAGAGCGCACACACACACACACACTTTAGAACACACACACTATAGAACATACACACACACACTGTAGAGCACACACACACACTTTAGAACACACACACACACTGTAGAACATACACACACACACTGTAGAACACACACACTGTAGAACATACACACACACACTTTAGAACACACACACACACTGTAGAACATACACACACACACTATAGAACATACACACACACACTGTAGAGCACACACACACACACACTTTAGAACACACATACACACCTGTGGTGAGAGGAGGGCAGAGGTGGAGGAAAAGCTGGATAGTTTGTATAGATTATAATAGTCGTATTATTATCTTTGTTTAACATTATCGACCAATAAGAAATACATTTTAAAAGATAATAAAAATACAAATTGTTTGTTGATCATTTCTGTCAAGAAAGAAAATCCAGACTCGCCTGTACAATTACAGGCAGTAATCGTACTGGTGATGTTTGGACATATGTCCAAATGGACATATGTACTCGTGACAATATGTAGACGGCCCTAACCCTAGCCTCAGGCACGTAAGAGCAAATACAGGAAGGACTTGCGCATGGCTGCCCTCCATCGTGCCAGCGCCATTCTGAAGAGCCAGAAGCCTGTGGCATTCAAGAAGAAGCGTGGCAGAGCTCCCAAGACTGCGTAGACGGAACACGCAAAGGAAAAATCTGAGAAACAAATTGAAGTCATACTTGTTTGAAAATAAAACAAAGTGGTTTGAAGAATACCTTTATTTGTCCCACAATGGGGAAAATAGCAATATGCAACAGCACAGGCACAGGAAGGAAAAAAAAAAGGTTACGACATGTATGCACAAACAAAACAAAACAAAAAAGACAAAGGACAAAAACATGCATTCAAAGTGAGTGAGCTACCGCTCAGGTCTGGTGACTCAATGTGGAGTCTCACAGCAGAAGGAAGGAAAGACCTCCTGAATCTCTCCTTCATACAGCGAGGGTGGAGCAGCCTGACACTGAAGCTGTGCAGGCAGAGTGTCCTGCAGGGGGTGGGACTTGTTGTCCAGCATGGATGTCAGTCTCTTCAGGACCCTTCTGTCACCCACCTCCCTCACTGAGTCCAGGGAGCAGCCAAGGACAGAGCTGGACTTCTTGATGATTCTGTCCAGCTTCTTCTTCTCCCTTTCTGTGATGCCACACCATACAGGATGACTGATGCCACCACAGAGTCGTAGAAGGTCTTCAGGAGTGCCCCATTTACTCCAAATGACTGCAGTCTCCTCAGGAGGTAGAGCCTCCTCTGACCCTTCCTGTACAGGAGGTAGAGCCTGCTCTGACCCTTCCTGTACAGAGCGTCTGTGTTATGAGTTCAGACCAGTTTGTTGTTGAGGTGAACACCCAGGTATTTTTAGGAGTCCACCTGCTCAATGTTCATTCCCTGGATGTTCACTAGTGAGGGAGTGGTAGGGTGATGCCTGCGGAAATCCACCACCATCTTCTTGGTTTTCCCTGCGTTGATCAGGAGGTGGTTTCGCTGACACCAGTCCACAAAGTTCTGCGTCAGTCCTCTGTACTCATTGTCGTCGCTGATGAGACCAAGAATCGCAGTGTCGTCTGAGAACTTCTGCAGCACGCATCCTTCAGTGTTGTGTCTGAAGTCTGCTGTGTAGAGGGTGAAGAGGAAGGGGGACAGGACAGTCCCCTGAGGGGCACAAGTGCCGCTGGTGAACAGGTCTGACACGCATTTCCAGGCTCTCACAAACTGCGGTCGGTCTGAGAGGTAATCTAGGATCCATCCAGACAGCCGGTGGTCTACCCTTGTCTTTTCCAGTTTGTCCTTCAGGATCGCCGGTTTGATGGTGATGAAAGCACTGGAAAATTCAAAGAATATGATTCTCACAGTGCTGCCAGGCTTCACCAGGTGAGACAGAGCATGGTGTAACAGGAAGATGACCACATCCTCCAGTCCAACATTGGGCCGGTAAGCAAACTGCAGGGGTTCCATTGACGGGCCAACTGTGGAGCGAAGGTGTCTCAGGACCAGTATCTCCAGCGTCTTCATCTGGTGTGATGTCAAAGTCTGTAGCTGCTCAGGTCCTCTGGGTGTGATGTTTTGGGTACTGGTACCACACAGGAGGTCTTCCATAGCTGTGGTACCACTCCAAGCCTGAGGCTCAGATTAAAGATATGCGCCATAACACCACACAGTTCATCTGTGCAGGTCTTAAGAAGCCTGGATCTGTTCCCGTCAGGTCCGGATGCTTTCCGAGCCTTTGTCATATTCAGTTCAGTTCTCACCAGGGCTGTTGTGACAGACACGGGTGGGGGCTGAGAGGGTCCATGTGGGTGTGAAGTGGCTGGGTGATTGGATGAGTTGGAGGAATGTGGGGCTGTGGGGCCGGGACAAAGGCCATGTACGTGGGAGAGATGTGACTGCATGGAGTGAGGGGGATAGCCTGCATCAAACCTGTTACAATGTACTGTAGATTCAGGTCGTTCACCCAGTTCCGATCTCCCATAACCTGTGGCTGGGATGTGTTTTATCCAGAGATGGTTTTAAGACTTCTCCACACCCCACTGATGTTCTGCTGCTGCAGATGTTCCTCCATCTTCTTCCTGTAGCTGGTCTTTCCCTCTCTGATCTTTCTCCTTAGCTCCTTCTGCACAGCCTTCAGCTCTTCTTTGTTCCCTGATTTGACGGCTCTCTTCTTCTCCTTCTGAAGAACCTTGATGTCGGGGTTAATCCACGGTTTGTTGTTTGGAAAGCACTGAACCACCCTGGAAGGGACAGTGTTCTCAAAGCAGAAGTGGACATGATCTGTTACACAGTCAGTCATGGCATTGTAATAGTATATAATAGTAATAGATTAATGTAATAGTATTACCTGTAATATATCCATCCCTGGTCACTATGGTGTCACCCCTTCAACAAGTAAACATCACTTAGCATTAGATTAGCCTCTGTAGCTCAACACAGTTGTTTAAAAAAGTTTGAAAAGTTCAATATGTGTAAAGGTTGTATTGAACAGGATGTACAAGAAGTTTCTAATCATTGATGTGAAACACCACACTTTGCAAACATGGACTGTGAACTGTTTACAGATGACATTGTGATCTGTAGTGAGAGGAAGGAAGAGGTGGAGGAAAAGCTGGAGAGGTGGAGGTTTGCACTAGAAAGAAAAGGAATGAAGATTAGTCAGAGTAAAACAGAGTACATGTGTGTGAATGAGAGGGATCCAAATGGAAAAGTGAGGTTACTGGGAGAAGAAGGTGGAAGATTTGAAGTATCTAGGATCAACAGTCCAGAGCAATGGAGAGTGTGGAAAAGAGGTGAAGAAGCGTGTTCAAGCAGGCTGGAACGGGTGGAGGAAAGTATCAGGTGTGATGTGCGACAGAAGAGTTTCAGCTAGAATGAAAGGAAAAGTGTACAAAACCGTGGTGAGAGCGGTCATGCTGATTGGTCTAGAGACAGTGGCACTGAGGAAAAGACAGGAAACAGAGATGTTTGTAGCAGAGATGAAGATGCTGAGGATCTCTCTGGGAGTGACCAGGATGGACAGGATCAGAGGAACAGCACATATTAGAGGTTTTAAAGTCAGAGAGGTCAGACTGAGATGGTTTGGACATGTGCAGAGAAGAGAGAGAGTACATCGAGAGAAGTACTCCTCCTCCTACTGCCTGCACCAACCAAGGACCAAACTCTCCACTATGGGGGACAGGGCCTTCCAGGTAGCTCCTCCACAGCTCTGGAACGCTCTTCCCGAGAGGTTGAGGGCTCCACAGAGCGTTGAGGTTTTTTAAAAAAGACTGAGGACATTTTTATTCCTAAAGGCTTTTTAACAAAGTTTTTAGTGGGGTTTTTTTTGTTGTGGTTATATATAGTTTTGCTGTTTGTTGTTGCTTTTGGTCATTGTAGCACTTTGAGATCTCCACTGGAGATAGAAAGTGTGTTGTAAATAAAATTATTATTATATAAGTATGCTAGGTTTGGAACCACCAGGAAAGAGTGCTGGAGGAAGACCAAAGAGGAGGTTCATGAACGCACTGAAGGAAGACTTGAAGTTAGTTGGATGTGGGAGACAGGATTAGACGGAAGAAACTGAGTTGCTGTGGCGACCCTTGAAGGGAAATGCTGAAAGGAGAGTCCATTCATGGGGACTCAATTAGTCCAGAAAGGACTAGACATGTGTGCAGACCAGTCAGGCAGACAGTGTCTAGTAATGTAAACAGTATGACCATGTGACTGGCTGTTTCTGTATGATTAGGTGTTGTAATGCAGACAGCCAATCAGATTGCAGGATTTATTCATGTAAACAGCCGGATGTTTGCTGGCTCTTCCAGATTGCAGGATTTCGTTGTGTAAATATTGTGTTTATGTCCCTGCTAGTGATGTATCTGCAATGTGTTTGGATTCATGAGTAGGAACAGAGTGTGCCCACCCTGGTATCTGGTAATGTGGATGGAGCTTTGCCAGGCGTCCCACTCCCACACTTTATTTTAGACTCCCACAAGGGACAGTTACACACCCTACCAACTAGAAATTTTTAGCCTTCATTTCTCAGGAAAGTTCCAAATACATCACAAAACTGTGAGTAAAAACACAAGCTAATGGGATAGCGATCCCCTTAACTCTTTTGTTTTCTTCCTAGCAATATTTGGTCCTTATACTTTCATAATCACCCTTAAACTTTCTTTTCTTCTGTTTAGTTACATTTCTCACTTTAAAAGCACTCCTAGTTAAACTGTTTGTAATTATAACAGCGATAGCTGATGGCCTCACCATCATGTTACACTTGTGAGAGCGATTTGTTGTGTTTTTCTCTTTTATTTCCCTAATTTATTTGTTCTTCAAAGTACTCTTTTCATCTTCCCATCACACAGCCCACCTATCAAAATCCTCATCTTGAGTCACACCAACCTGCTGCCTTTCTAATTCTGTTTCTCTTGCTTGACATCTGTATAGATACATCCCTCCCTCTTTGCTGGATTTGGTTCCAGTGACACTAAAGTGTTGATCAGTTAACTCTTATTCACTCATCTGAGTCATATTGAGATACTGTATCTAGAGTCCTAACATAATTTTTGTAAGGGACAGAATCAGTCTGTTTGTAGCGTATTTTTATGTTAAAAGATTATAAGAACATTTCTTTGTTTAGCAATAATTTACTGTACCGTCTTCTTGAGGCTGTTTGCAGATGTAGAAACTTCACCAGGAACCCTAGGTTAGACAAATTATTAACACTTATTATTATAACAGGGTTAGACACAAAATAGAGAATACAATTCAACTACTGTATTTGAAAAGACCTGGGCACCTGGGAAAAACCACACAACAACTAAATCATAGACTAACACTTTCCTGGGAGTTTTTTGTGTGAAGTGAGAGAGAAGGAACAGGAGCAGTGAGTTGGATGTTTTTATTTTATTTTAAGTCTTATTTTGTGACATTATGTACATTGACATATGATCGTGGACCTCACCAGGAGCTGATCAGCTAGCTTTCTCCCCGTTATCTCAGCCAGCTCATGACCAAGTTGTAATTAAAACCTACTCTGAACATACAGCAGAAGACCTGCTGCTGATAACCACAGGCCTACGCGTCCTGATGCATGTGGACTCTCTTATTAACCACAGGCCTACGCGTCCTGATGCATGTGGACTCTCTTATTAACCACAGGCCTACGCGTCCTGATGCATGTGGACTCTCTTATTAACCACAGGCCTACGCGTCCTGATGCATGTGGACTCTCTTATTAACCACAGGCCTACGCGTCCTGACGCATGTGGACTCTCTTATTAACCACAGGCCTACGCGTCCTGATGCATGTCAGCGTTGCCAGGTGTACGATAATTATCGTATTTGCACAATTTTTTTGCCCTCCGTACGATGTACAATCAATAATGGTAAAAAATGCTCAAAATACGAAAATTTGAACTTTTCTTGTCTGTGTAATTGTGTTAGTTGTTTTCATCTGCCGCGACTGTTTGTCGGAGTTTTTTTTTTTTTTTTTATGAACCCTGAGTGCATCGAACAAAGGAACTGATGAATGATTGGCTGATAGGTCCAGTCAATCATTCTGGCTCGCGATTGCTTACTTTGGGGCGAGTAGCCCCGCCCACAAAGTTATAAAGAGTAGGGACCTCAATTTGTGTGTTTGACACTTGTTGCGGGCTCGGAAATCAAAGTGTTCCTCTGAGGCTGAAACACTGAACTTTGATTGAATTATCAGTTTTAAAAAACAACAACAACAAAGAAAAAAAAATCTTTTTATTATTTTTGGTCTGCAGTCAATGAAAACGTCTTTGCTGAAAACAATGTAGATAGTATTTTTTATTAAAAAAAATAATTTCGATCTGTGATGCACTATTTTATCTTTAGAAAAAAAAGCTAATTGAACTGATTCATCCATAAATAGTAGTGGATGAAGTATTTGGGCTTAAAAGCATCCAAAATGTTATTGATTAGTTTATAAAGACTGACTGAGGAGATTAAAACTACACATCGCTTAGATTTTGTATAATGTAGATGTTTGGGGTAACATTACAAAAAACTTATATGTACACATATAAATGTAGATATGTATATATATAAGTTTATATATACCGTCTCCTAAGTCCCGCCCCTACTGGTTACTTTCTGGGTTTCTTAAAATCTTATTTCCCTGGTTAATTATTTTTTTTTGCAATTCTTTAAATTTTAGAAAAAGAATCCAAAGATTTTGCTTCTGTGTGTTTCCTTCACTCCCACTGCCTTACGAGTGCATGTAAAGGGTGTTATTTTGTTAATGGGCGTGGTTTTAATGCTTGTACGATAATTTTTTGTAAAATACGATAATTTTACATCATTAGTACGATAATCCAGCACCTCCCACCTGGCAACGCTGATGCATGTGGACTCTCTTATTAACCACAGGCCTACACGTCCTGATGCATGTGGACTCTCTTATTAACCACAAGCCTACGCGTCCTGATGCATGTGGACTCTCTTATTAACCACAGGCCTACGCGTCCTGATGCATGTGGACTCTCTTATTAACCACAGGCCTACGCGTCTTGATGCATGTGGACTCTCTTATTAACCACAGGCCTACGCGTCCTGACGCATGTGGACTCTCTTATTAACCACAGGCCTACGCGTCCTGATGCATGTGGACTCTCTTATTAACCACAGGCCTACGCGTCCTGATGCATGTGGACTCTCTTATTAACCACAGGCCTACGCGTCCTGATGCATGTGGACTCTCTTATTAACCACAAGCCTACGCGTCCTGACGCATGTGGACTCTCTTATTAACCACAGGCCTACGCGTCTTGATGCATGTGGACTCTCTTATTAACCACAGGCCTACGCGTCTTGATGCATGTGGACTCTCTTATTAACCACAGGCCTACGTGTCTTGATGCATGTGGACTCTCTTATTAACCACAGGCCTACGCGTGGGTCCTGACGCATGTGGACTTCTCTTATTAACTACAGGCCTACGCGTCCTGATGCATGTGGACTCTCTTATTAACCACAGGCCTACGCGTGCGTCTTGATGCATGTGGACTCTCTTAGTAACCACAGGCCTACGCGTCCTGATGCATGTGGACTCTCTTATTAACCACAGGCCTACGCGTCCTGATGCATGTGGACTCTCTTATTAACCACAGGCCTACGCGTCCTGATGCATGTGGACTCTCTTATTAACCACAGGCCTACGCGTCCTGATGCATGTGGACTCTCTTATTAACCACAGGCCTACGCGTCCTGATGCATGTGGACTCTCTTATTAACCACAAGCCTACGCGTCCTGATGCATGTGGACTCTCTTATTAACCACAGGCCTACGCGTCCTGATGCATGTGGACTCTCTTATTAACCACAGGCCTACGCGTCCTGATGCATGTGGACTCTCTTATTAACCACAGGCCTACGCGTTCTGAAACATGTGGACTCTCTTATTAACCACAGGCCTACGCGTCCTGATGCATGTGGACTCTCTTATTAACCACAGGCCTACGCGTCCTGATGCATGTGGACTCTCTTATTAACCACAGGCCTACGCGTCCTGATGCATGTGGACTCTCTTATTAACCACAGGCCTACGCGTCTTGATGCATGTGGACTCTCTTATTAACCACAGGCCTACGCGTCCTGATGCATGTGGACTCTCTTATTAACCACAGGCCTACGCGTCCTGATGCATGTGGACTCTCTTATTAACCACAGGCCTACGCGTCCTGATGCATGTGGACTCTCTTACTGTATTAATATCGTTCATAGCTTTTAAGCTACCTGGAGCCATTTTTTAACCTTTTAGACATTTTAGCTTTCTTGCTAACTGCAGAATTTTGGCTAACTTTATCTTTTCTGTTTTTCCTCTTTTCTTTAGCGTTAGAGCTAATTTTAATGTTCTAACTTTGGCTTTTCTTTCTTTTTTTTTTTTTTTTTTGCTTATTAGCTTTTTGGTTTTAAGCAGAACTTTGGTGAATTTTTGCCTCTTTTTTTTTTTTTTTGGCAAACTTTAGCTGTTTTAGAACTGTAGCTAACGTTAGCTTATTCCTCTTTCTAACTTTAGCTTTTCAACTTTTCAGCAAACTTTAGCTCTTTTTTTTATTTGTAAACTTTGCTTATACTTTTATTTTGACTAACTTTTTAAATAGTTTACCCACCCTCATCCTCGGTTGCGGCGTCCAACACTGACCTGTCTGAACCAGTTACACCAGTAGCTGTTACCCAGCCGATATTTATGCCCAAGTTTTTTTCAGGTGAAGGGTTCAATTGGGCTGATCAATTTGAAATGGCAGCTGAAGTTAATAATTGGGATGAACCAACAAATTTCAAATTTCCGTGTCTCCTTCTTCCTTGCAGAGCTCGGGAAGTTTACTGCATGTTATCTGCCACAGCTAGCTTCAATTATCACCTCCTTAAAGCTGCAATGGGTCAGGGTTTGAGCCCCTGTGAGAGTGATGATTGTGTAACCCTACCGCTGGTTCGGAATCTGGCAGGGAGCACCAGGAAAGCAGAGGCACAGACCTTAAGAACAGATTATTATTTATTAAAACAGTAGAAAGCGGTCCTTAAAATAGAAAGAATTCACGTCTCTGGGTACGGCCTATTGGCACCTCTTCATCTCAGTCCCCAGCCTACAATTACCTCGATATCACGGTCCGCCATCTACGGGCTCACTATTCGCCCAGACTGCCACCTGCGGGAACCTCCTCACTCAGACCGCCGCTTGTGGGAACATCCTCGCCCGGACCACCGCCGTTGCCTTGTCGCCCTGGCATGATCAGCCAACGTGCCTCTTTTGCGTGATCAGCCATGGTGTCCCTTTTAAGGGGAGCCCCGTCCCTTGGAGCATGCAGGCTAACATACCACCGTGCAGTAAAGTTCATCTGGAGGGCTCCCCATGTGTCGCTCGGCTGCTTCACCTCCAGCTGCCTCTTATCAAGTGCTTAGGGACTGCATCACTGTGACATTCTACAGTCAGTGACACAGTACAGTGACATTCTACTGACTGTAGAATGTCACTGTACTGTGGAAGGACCAGTCGATCGGCAGGACCAGTCAATTGACTGGTCCGGTCGACAGTCGATCAACCAGTCGATCGATCGACTGGTCTTTGACTGTCAAGTCTTGACGGTTTTTGACTTATCTTCAGCCATATTTTCCACCTGCGTCCTTCATAGCACTTGGAATTTTATTTTTCCTTTTCTGTGCGGGCACGCGCGGTTGTTGACTGTCTACCAGATGAAACCATCGCTCTACTTGCATTCTTGAATGTCATTCAAAGTACTTGCAAAGTCGAGTCGCAAAGAATGCACCACAGATCTCTGCTTTGGCAGGACCAGTCGATCGAGGTTCCAGTTGTATCCAGTGATACAACTGGAACAGGACAACTTTCTCCTCTAGACGACGGTCACAAAAGGAGATGGTCAGGGAGTTTGAATTGAATAGAATTAAAGATACTTTATTTATCCCCGAATGGTAACATAAAGGCAGGGTATGAGTTTGACGCATGATGCCATGGAGACTGCCCTTGATAGGTAGTGATCCAGATTCGTAGGACCGCCTCGCCGGGTTTCACAACTGACCTTGCGAAACCCTTAATCTAGATTTGTAGTACAGGGCTCTGAAGTCATTTACTAGACATAGACATGATACACATGATACTCTTTCTTCACAGGGCAAGCTGTGAAGCTTTTTAGGGCTGCTGGTGAAGACAGCTAGGGAGGGGTTAGCTGTTTCTCTGGTGAGGTTTGCTGCCTCCTGTAGATAGACAGGACTGGGATTAGTTCAGTGACCACGTGGATACTCACCTGCCAGCATGGAGCTAAACTGACCGTTCATCTGGTTCTTTCCCTCGGTCTACACCAAACACTGGTCTATACTTTATTATATGTGTTTAAGCTTCTTTCTTTGTTTGTGTGGGTTTTTTTTTTTTTTTTTTTTTTGTTTATTTTGAATTACTCTATTCATCCCCTCACCGGGGAAATTTGTTTGCTGCACTCCTTACACCGCAGCAGGCTGCCCTTCAACGGCGCCAATGGTGGGAGAAGCGGGGGTTAGGTGTCTTCTCCAAGGACCCTAGACGTGCTCTCCGTGGGACGCGAACCCGCGACCTTCCGGTCCGCGGGCGAACGCGCTAACCACGCCGCCACCGTCTCCACCCTTTTTATATAATATATTAATATTTCTCAGTGTTAAACAATGGAATCTTTCCCAAATATTGTTGTTTCAGTCAGAATAAGCATTATTTCTGTATCCTTGCTAACTTTAGACAAAAACAGAATTTGTAAAATACTAAAGTTTTCTTAGTTCTAAGAGCTAAGAAGTTTGTCTACAACCTCTAAGTTTGATGTCATAGAGCAGATTGTTATGGTATCTCAGGTTCCAGCTGTATTTTAAAAACAGGACATGTTAACTGCCCTTTTTCTTTGAAAGAAGAATCATAAAAGATGATAAAATAAGTTTTTATGTGTTGGTTTGTTTTATATTCAGGACACTTTACTGAGAATCACTATATTGGTAATGTAGAAAATCGTTTTTAACATTTTTGTTTAGTTGAGTACATCAAGATTTTTTCAATGGAAAAATGTACCTTATATAAAAAAGTCTGAAAAACACTGAGTTAGACACTGTCTAAACACAGAAACGCTCTGACCACCTATAATGTTAATATTATTGTTTGTATCATCCCAGACTATTGATGGTATTCATAAAGATTGACCTACTGTAAAGACTCTTTGCATGCTCTCTGATGCGTCGACAATGAGTGTCAATTTTCTGCATGTGTGTTTTTTCTGCATCTGCATTGTGTCGTGAGGTTTCAGATTTTCCATCATCAACTCAAACATTTAAGTCTTTGGTGGATTCTCATCAGAGACTTCATAAAGCGGTGCTGCCCAACCAGTCAATCGAGGTCTTCAACGGCGCCAATGGTGGGAGAAGCGGGGGTTAGGTGTCTTCTCCAAGGACCCTAGACGTGCTCTCCGTGGGACGCGAACCCGCGACCTTCCGGTCCGCGTGCGAACGCTCTAACCACGCGGCCAATGTCTCCCTAACTGGAACTAACTGGAAGTTAATTAACTGGAAGTTTATGGGTTCGATTCCTACTGAGTTTACGTCTAGGGTCCTTGGTGAAACACACCTGAACTCCCGTTTCTCCCCACCATCGTGGCAGCCTGCTGTGGTGTAGTAGTGCAGTACACAAATTTTCCTGGCGAGGGATCAATAGAGAATCTAAAAATAATTTAAAAAAAGAATAAATACATTTTAGTGACTCTAGCAGCTAGAAGAACTGGGAGAGCTAGGAAAGCTGTTTGGAGTATTATTAAGTAGAGATTTGGACCCAGAGGCATAGCCAGTTTTAACCAGTTTATTGTCATTAAGATGGCATTAGAGGGAAAGGGACTTGTGTCCTTAGCAGATGTCTGTCCTGGGCAGGCTTGTGTGCTGGGCAGGCATCTATTCTGGGCAGGCTTAGCAGGACCAGACAGGTAGGCGAACACAACAAATGTGAAGCAGGAGACTGAGGTGCTTCTGTGGGGGACCAGCCATGCGCATGACGATAGCAGGTCAGTAGATAACCTGATACAGGAGTGAAGTACAGCAGGGCTTAACGAATAATAACAAAATATACTTCATTCATCCCTCAATGGGGAAATTTGTGTGCTGCATTACACTGCAGCAGGCTCAGTGGGATTCGAGGAGAAACTGAGGAGATACCTCTCCCGTTCCAGAGTAGAACAAGATCAGCAGTACTGGTTCCAAAGCCCAGACTGCGTCAGGGTGAGTAGTACTATATACAGTTGTCTGTCTCTCATCTACTTTCACCCGACTGCTAAGACCCTCCTTGCAGCTCACATCACCGTATGGATGAACACCCCCATGAGAGGGGGCCCATGTCCCTGGCACCATAGGCCCCAAACCTGGTCCCGGACAGTACGCTGCATCCAGGCAAAAGAATTAGTGTCATGGCTGTTTTTGTGACAGCGGGGGTTTGAGCCTCATGAAGTTGCGACTGAAAGAGGAATTTTGAATTTAGTAATTTTGCTTCTCAATTTTTTGTAATTTTGCAAGAAGCTTTCAAAAGACAGAAAAACTAAATTGCATCAAAATTGATTCAGCTAATGTAATTTGTTCTTTAAGATCACTGATTTTTTTTTAATTGTGATGTATATTTTGAGGGTTGTGAGGCGCTTTAGTGGAACTCGTGTGAAATTGTGATGATTACTGGGGGTTGTGAGGTGCTTTACTGATGTTTATTGGCGGCTGTGAGGCGCATTAGTGGGGTGCTCTTTTTGCTTTAGTGGAGTGCAAGTTTCATCCACCAATCAGCGTGCGTTTTCTCTCTACCAAACTTAGCAGGGGCGGGCTTTAGTGCCCTATATCAACCAATGAGCTTTGTGTTTTTGTGTTGTCTGTGTGTAAAGTTGGAATCCGGGCGGGTGGTACCAGTCTGGTCCGGAGCCACCATGGATGTAATACTCAGTTTTGTGCTCGTCCTTCTTTTTGGGACCAGGATACAGCCAAACGCCGGTAAGTTGTTTTTTTGGGTGGGGGGCCTTTGTGTGTAAAGGAGCAGAAAGCTCAGTGCTTTGTTGGAGATGGAGCTAAGATGGCGCAGGGTTGTGGAATGTTTATTGTCGGCTGGAACCACCTTTAGGTCTGGGGGAGGGGTACACTCTGTTTAGATAAACACCAACTTGTCTGCTTTTGGGGAACCAGCCCTCTTAAAGAGGGGGTTTCCTTTGGTCCTGGTCTGGGGGAAGAAGGACATTAACACCCTCTCGTGTTAGTAACCTAAGCCTTTTTATTTTTATGTGTTCTGTAATAAAAGCCTTCATTTATTCACAGAAATAAACCCATTAGATCACAGAGTGAAATATTAGCCTCCAGGCAGATTAAATTCACCCCTAAAAATAAACAGGAAATATTCGTTTTGTCACTGCAGCTGTTCATTTTTTCATTCTGTTAGTTTAAATTAGACTTTCCTGTAAAATAGTTCACTAAAAATCAGATTGATTTGTAATCATATTAGCAATTATTTTCATTTGGACGAAAAAAAAAATGGCCACATGTTTGATCTCGTGTTGCATGGCTGCGATTTAAGATATATTTTCATCTCGGTTAGTGTTTGTTTTTTTCTGTAAGCTTATAAGGGATGATTAAATTAAATACGTGTGCAAACAACATATATTATTTTCCTGTTTTTTTTTTTTTTGTGCAGACTCAGGCCTTTTCTTTTTGTCACATTCTTTTGTGTGGAAACAGTGAGAGAAAGATAGCATGATAACTAGTAGAGGGTCCAAAGAGCTCATTAAATTGCCCCTGTCCCTAAAGCAGGCTGTCCTCAGATACCCCCTTGCCTCCCCAGCTGAGCATTAAATTAATATGTTGGCCCAGGGTATGCTTATAAAGGACAGAATTCCACTTCCTTTGTCCGCCAATCGGATTGTTGTGGTGGGGGTCTGTGCTCAGAGCTGGATCATTTCCATCTGAAAGGAAACTAAAAAAAAAAAAAATCCACATCAGGTCATCTGTGTGCAGAAAAAAAAAAAAAAGCAGGTTGTAGTTTTCAAATAAAAGAAAACAGATAGCATCTTGTGTACCTTTCCACCAGCACCACACCCCTGCAGTATCCGAACAGACTGGTGCTCTAGGCAGAGGTGTCAAAAGTACCAACATTTTCTACTCAAGTAGAAGTATAAATACTGAGTTAAAAAACTACTTTAGTAAAAGTAGAAGTATCAACTCAAGTTTTCTACTTAAGTAAAAGAAAAAAGTAACCTATTTTAATACTACTTAAAGTAAAAAAGTAAAAGTAATTTTCAGAAAAAAAGGAATATTGTTAACAAAAGCGTATGAACATATTTTTTAACTATTATCACATGCTTTAAGGAGCAGAAAATATGATAATAAATGAAAGTGTTTTGGTGTTAAACTTTATGAATCAAATACATTTTTTTCTTAATAATCTTTATTGGAAATCGATTAATGAACACAATCAAATGTATTAACATAAGCAGGGCATTATGTAATGTCCCTTCAGCTATCAAGCTTCACTCTGCATCACCTAATTTAACCAACTTCAGCAGACACAAACACACTCAATGTAAAAAAAAAAATAAATAAATAAAAAAAATAACCAAAAGGCTTTTTTAAGCCTTGAAGGCAGCTAGTTTTCAAAGTTCTTTGAGGCAATACTGAATAGTCTTTAACAAGTTGGTAAGTATGGGAGTGCCACATACAGCCTGGGCAGCGTTGCCAGGTGGGAGGTGCTGGATTATCGTACTAATGACGTAAAATTATTGTATTTTACAAAAAATATCGTACACCCAGTAAAACCACGCCCATTGACAAAATAACACCCTTTACATGCACTCGTAAGGCAGTGGGAGTGAAGGAAACACACAGAAGCAAAATCCTTGGATTCTTTTTCTAAAATTTTAAGAACTGTAAAAATGAAAAAATAACCAGGGAAATAAGATTTTAAGAAACCCAGAAAGAAAGCAGTAGGGGCGGGACTTAGGAGACGGTATATATAAATTTATACATATACATATCTACATGTAAATGTGTACATATAAGGTTTTTTTTAATGTTAACCCAAACATCTGCATTATACAAAATCTAAGTGATGTGTTGTTTTAATCTCCTCAGTCAGTCTTTATAAACTAATCAATAACATTTTGGAGGCTTTTAAGCACAAATACTTCATCCACTACTATTTATGGATTAATCAGTTCAATCAGCTTTGTTTCTAAAGATAAAATAGTGCGTCACAGATCAAAGTTATTTTTATAAAAATACCATCTACAACATTTTCAGCAAAGACGTTTACAATAACCGCAGACTGAAAATAATGATAATAAAACATTTCTTTGCTGTTGTTTTTTTTCATAAAACTGATAATTCACTCAAAGTTCAGTGTTGCAGCATCAGAAACACTTTGATTTCTGAGCCCGCAACAAGTCTTAAACATGCAAACTAACGTTCCTGCTTTTTAAAAGTTTGTGGGCGGGGCTACTCGGCCCAAAGCAATGATTGACTGGACCTATCAGCCAATCATTCATCTGTTCCTTTGTTTGATGCATTCAGGGTTCATAAAAAAAAAAAAAAAAACCCCGACAAACAGTCGCAGCTTTTCAACGGTGACAAAATGGAGAAAGTAGCGACTACTTTTTATAAATTTAACGAAGTAAAAGTACAGATAATTGCATAAAAAAGTAGTGAGTAAAAGTAAAAGTAGACAAAAAAATAATTACTTCGTTAAAGTGAAGATACCGAGATTTTCTACTTGAGTAAGGTAACGAAGTAGTCTTACTTCGCTACTTGACACCTCTGGCTCTAGGTTAGCCATGAGCTATTGTATGTATGCTAAAGACATTTTTATCTTGCTATTTAAATGATGGAGACAACATTACTGTTACTGACATAATTAAGTGTGTAACACACTTAGCCCAGCACCTGTGTACTATGGTCAGCAATGGCTTTGGGTGGAGCAGCTACATAAAACAGGACTCTGTCTTCATTACCTGGATAATTTGGTGATGTGGAAAGAGGAGGACCCAATTGCAGGACTTCAAACAAGGTTTATGAACTCAATTCAGGAAAGTCTGAAAAGCAAGAAGCACAGGATTAACTCAAGGTTTCAAAAGTCCAAATAATAACAAAGTTCAAAACATGGTCAGGATGACCTGGCTGAAAGGGATGGTAAGACCCAACTGGAAAGTTCAGGGTGATTCTCCTTAAATAGATGGCAGGATGTACAGATGTTGGGAATCAGTAGTCATCACAGGTGTCACCCAATCATGGTGATTAGGACCTTTCAGAGCTCCCTCTGGCAGCAGGTGAGGAATTTTGACAGGTGATTACTCTTTTTTTTGTCAAAATTTCGCTGAATACTCTGCATCAAAACTGCTGTCAGTACCGTGGCGCACATGTTCTGCTGGGAGATTGAATCAAACCCTGGTGTCTTCGATTAAATGGCACAAACTCTTCTCTTATCACCCATCTTTGCTATCGGTATGCTTACCTGCCTCCTCGGTATGAGATCTATCTCAGAACAGTCTTAGTCGGTTCTATATGTTTCATTTTAATTGTATAGTTTAAAGCCAAAACAGCTTTGAAGTATCTAGGATCAACAGTCCAGAACAATGGAGAGTGTGGAAAAGGGGTGAAGAAGCGTGTTCAGGCAGGCTGGAACGGGTGGAGTAAAGTATCAGGTGTGATGTGTGATAGAAGAGTTTCAGCTGAAATAAAAGGAAAAGTGTACAAAACCGTGGTGAGAGCGGTCATGCTGATTGGTCTAGAGACAGTGTCACTGAGGAAAAGACAGGAAACAGAGATGTTTGTATCAGAGATGAAGATGCTGAGGATCTCTCTGGGAGTGACCAGGATGGACAGGATCAGAGGAACAGCACATGTTAGAGGTTTTAAAGTCAGAGAGGTCAGACTGAGATGGTTTGGACATGTGCAGAGGAGAGAGAGAGAGGACATCAGAAGAAGGATGCTGGGTTTGGAACCACCAGGAAAGAGGACTAGAGGAAGACCAAAGAGGAGGTTGAAGTGAAGGAAGACATGAAGATAGTTGGTGTGACCGAAGAGGATGCAGGAGATAGGGTTAGATGGAAGAAGCTGACTTGCTGTGGCAACCCCTGACGGGGAATACTGAAAAAAGAAGAAGAATTTTAAAGCCAAAACAATACAGTAATACTACCTAATGTTCTAACTGGATCTCCTCCTAATCTTCCACCTGAACAGTTGCCAGGCTCTGTTCGACCTGACCATTTGGTCTGCTTTCTACCTAACCGACTGGCAGGTACGCTAGTTGGCAGGTAGGCTAGTAAGACAAGTTCTGGTCAGTAAGTCCTTCCATCGAACCACCACTAAGCACTCTGACATTACCAGGTCTTCTAATTAAATTTGTTTTCTTCAGAAACTAATTGATAAAAGCAGGAAATCCCGTTTGGTACAAATAAAATTCGGGAAGGAGAATAGATGCTATATGGGCTTAAAAGGCTTGAAACACTGGCCTTTGTCTGTGGAGTTTGCATGTTCTCCCTGTGTTTGCATGGGTTTTGTCCGGGTACTCCAGTTTCCTCCCACCCTCCATAAACATAAAGGTTGATTGGCCACTATGAAATTGACCCTGGAATGAGTGTGTGTGTGTGTGTGCGCGCGCGCGTGCGTGTGTGTGAACATAATAAGCGGTTCAGAAGACGAAACAAAAATAGGTGCTATACAAGAAGTTGCTTTTTACATGGAGTTGAATTCATCACAAAAAAGTCACAAGTTTGCTGGAAGTCCAACCAGAATAGAACCTGCTTTCAAGTAAAGGCCAGAACTCTTTTAAACCGCTTGCATATTCCGGTGTTTGGCGTGGATGAGTTTGCCTGACTTCTTGTTTGGACTCTGGAAACTGGCATGTTCATAATTGAGTGTGGTTATTGGCATATGTAAAATATTTAAGGGTTTAAGTATGGCTGACTCTTTCTAATCCTGCTACAGATCCGTAGTTCAGTTTGGGAAATTCAGACTGAAGCTTTTTGCCACAGTTCATTATCTGATTTTATTACTTTCCTGAGGTGGATGAGTAAAAAAAATAATTTGAGAAGGAGACTCGAGGGATGATATTGGTGTCTGTGGTCAGTCAACACAGGAGGCTTGGTTGGGTGGATGGTACAACAGAGGGGAATCGGATTAGCATCTCTTGCCCATCTCTTCTTACCCACCGGGAATCTCCCGGGAAGTCTCTGCTGCTACAGCACGTGGTGGGTGGAAGATACAGTCTGCTTCTGCTTTTGTATGTAACATGACGGCAGAGAGACGAACTGAATGATTCTTTTTTACCGTCGGCAGCTTATGGAGACACAAGTTGTTTTTGTTTTTTTTTTTTTAGGGTAAAAATATGAACACACACAACTGGACCTTTGAAACATACTAAGAGAAAACTGTACAAAAAATAGAGGGGGTGGGGGGGAACTACAGCATGCATTAAAAAGAAACTTACAGAAAACACCCAACAGTAAAGAAACCATTCATAAATTTAGATTTTTAAAAATGTGACCTCCCCCTCCAAGGTCTTTTAGAGGGCAAAATAAGCTTTCCAATAATGTAACAAGGATATTTTTATGACAAAAATGATAGAGTTATGAATGTTTTTACACAGGCCTATTCCATGTTTACAAACAGACATTTTATCGTTGATATGTTTTGCGCATTCGTGAAAGTCTCTAGCCAATAAGCAAATCCACACACGTGATTTAAAAACCAGCTAAAAATGGGTTAGGGTGGCTTTCTTTTGGCATAAATTTTTCAAATTAACTAAGTTTTTTTCAAATTAACTACGTTATTTTCAAAAATACGTTTTTGTTTTTTTTTTACTACTCTATTAACGCCTTCCTGGGGAAATTTGTGTGCTGCAGTCCTACACCGGAGCAGGCTGCCACGACGGCGCCAATGGTGGGAAAAACGGTGGGTTGGGTGTCTTCTCCGAGGACCCTAGACGTCCACTCAGTTGATGCGAACCCGCTGACTTCCAGTTTATGTACGGTCTGCGGACAAATCAAATTTGCAAATGCGAGTTTTATATTAAGTGTGTCTAATTGAAATTCTGCATAATTAGCCACTCTGCCAGTCTGCGGCGAATCTGTTTTAAGGAGAATTAACAAGCAAACGATCGTAATTTTGCCTGTGATTAACACTACTATCCGTATTGCCTACCAGTAGTCATAAGCGCCAGCTGGTGTTATGAAGCAACAACATTTACACTGGTCCTGATTATCAAAAAAATGCAAACGAAAACCCAAAAGAGTTTTTGTCAGGGAACACTAATTTTAATTTTAGTGTAAAAAAAAACCAAAAACTTACTTCAAGAATCGTGTTTTTATTACTGAAAATGATGCAGGTTATTTGTTAAAAAAAACAAATAAAAAAAAGAACTCTGCCGAGCTTTAATTTGCGCAAAACATCAAACATTGTAAAACAACTTAAAATAAATAAAAATTCTTCAGTGAGTGAGGAACGTTGTAACTTATTCATACTTAAAAATGACACCTCTTACAAACCCTGTAAACAAAGTAAACACTGTACTGTGTCTTTAAAGCAGTCGTTAGCGCAACCAAGCTAACTAAGGAAGTTAGCAGCGCCGATAAGCTAGCATTAGCTTGAAGTTAGCATGCTGTTTAAAATATGTTTAAAACTTTAAGTTTCTGACCACCAAGCTCCTTTGTTGCTGTTTTCACCATGGTGTGTGACCTCCTCATGGCTGCAGGTGTGTTTTGTAGACGGTGTGAACGTGCAGCATTGTGGGGGGCGTGCCGCCGTGAGAGACAGATGCAGCCGCTGTGTTTTTTATTCACAGACAGAAACATGACGTCTATTTCGTTACATTTTTGTCTCGTCAACAGAAACTTGCAAACGTCTCGTCACATTTTCGTCACCAAAATTTCGCATTTATTTCGTTATCATTACGTCATTGTCATGAAAAAAAAGCTTCGTCAACAAAATCATTTTGTTGTTTTCATTGTTTCCACCCCAAAAAAGTGTGATTTATACTCCAGTGCGACTTTGTTTTTTCCTGTTTTTTCCTTCTTTATTATGCAATTTTTGCCAGAAGCGATTTAAAGTCCGAAAAATACAGTTTATATTATTTGGAAGTTGATTGATGATCCTTTACTGAATCATTCTTATCTGTTTTTACTAGTTAAGAAACACTTGTAAATATTTTTTTGCATTTTATTGTTCTTTAACTTTCTGAAAATAACAGCTAGCTACATCACGCCGAGTAGATCTTTGGTATTTTCATAATCACAAAAACAACAATAAGCTCTGGAACTTGGGCACAGTTAGTTTTGTGAAAACTGATTCAAACTAACAAAAATTTGTTTTGACATTTTAGCGTAGACACTAACAACTGCCATTGATAATAGTTGTACTGTCCGTACGTTTTAGGAACACGCTATTGTAAAACTGTGACTTTCCGCATTAAGGTGATACATCATAAAACTCACATGTCACATTGTTGAAATGTGTAAACATTATGTTGTGGCGTTGTGCATTTCACGGTTTAAAAAAATAAATATACAACCTTTTCTCATTTCTATCTTTATTTTAGATCATCTTCGAACGTTAAGAACTTTTCTCTGAATAATTTATCCATCACTTGTACTGCTAATCCCTACCCGTCTTTTGTAGATAAAAAATTAAATTAAAAATGAATAAAACTGAGAATCAGAAACCGAAGCAGCCAAGGCCGTGCATAATTATATAGACATAAATACTGTGATTTTAGACGTGTTTATGTTCTCGATACCTTACATAAATATGCGTGTCCTTGTCCAACACTGTTGCCAGGGAACAAATCCACTGAGGTTGTGATGGAGAATTTTTTTTTTTCAGTTTGTAAAAAGAGCTACAGTTTAGCATCGATGATGGATAAAATCCTTGTGACCTACAGAATGGTGGTTTCATCTAAATACCTTTCTAGGTGTTCCAAGGATACTGTCTACTTCTGGTATTTAAAAATAGCAACAATATGAACATATTGAACAGTATGTTCAAATATCTTTTTTAAAAACTGCAAAGTCCAAAAAACCAGAAAGTTGACCTATTCAACTCGATGGAATCCACAACTACCTAGTCATTGGGAAAAAATACAGGACTTCTTAAACTATTCTAATGTACACATTGAGGTGGGAGTATAAAAACATAAACAATTCAAAGATCAAATTCCTAAAACCAAGGAGTTTTAACAATTTTAAAATTCCAGTATTACCTAACCATGGAGTGTTCTGTGGATGTAGGCCTGAGACAATGGAGTGGTTGTAGGACTAAAACAAGAGTGCTCACACTTTTTCATACGCGCTACTTACAAAACAACAAAGTCAAAATGACTTTGTGTCTGAATTTAAAGGTGGGATTTGGTGGGATTGCAGAGTTGAACGGACAAACTGAGGCTGTAAAAGTCAACTATGGTTAGTTTGGATTTGGTTTTGATGAGGATTCTGATTGGGTTCTGTGGAAGCAGCTGTCCTCTGTATGAAGCTACTCCATATTTATAAGAGCAGCCAAATGCCTCCCCCAGTCTGCTCACCCATTCATGTGCCTCCCCCAGTCTGTTGCTGGACGGGGCTCCCAGGATGGGGGTATTCTGCAAGTTTCTCGCTGACCTGCAGAAGGGCAAATAGCAGCCTGCTTTGAGAGGGGGAGGTGTCTCATGTGGGACCCCCTTCCCAACATACATCTAGTGCAAACAAAAGCTCAGCAATAAAAGATCTGGCGGGTTGATGAACTGGGGGAGGGGGGTCATGACCTATGGAAATGATGTAAGGTAGGAAAGAGAGAAGACCATCTCGCAATATGCTGCCATCTTTACGAGGGTAAACCGTTTCCAAATGAACATGGCGTTTGTAAACTGGAATAATCTGGAAAAATAATTACATATCAAAATGTTCATCAGCTGGACCCAGGTCCTCCTCAGAAGCTGGTTACAGGTCCTCCTCTCAAGCTGGACACAGGACCTCCGGAGAAGCTGGACCCCGGTCCTCTGGACAAGCTGTACCAAGGTCCACCGGACAAGCTGTAACCAGGCCCTCCTCACAACAAAAATTGAAGAAGAAATCAAAATCGGACGACAGCGAGAGCGAATACTTGATAAGTAGTGACGGGGATGAACTTTAAAAATGAAGAACAGCACAAAGAGGAAACTGTGTGTATTTTATTTTAGAAACCAGTCCTGGAAAAAAGCAGTAAAGACCATTATAAAACATTTCATATAACCAAAGCAAAAAACTATTTTAATTAATTTGGTGAAAAGTCCAGAGGGCAGATTATTCCCAATTGCCTCAATGGAACATATACAGTCTGTGGTGAAAGGGCAGGACTGGACCCCGTCTCTGGGTATGAAGTGATTGTGTCTCTCGGGTGGAGGAAGGTACAGTGAAGGACTCCATGTCCTGACAGGAACCACTAGTAAGGAACTGCATCTTACTGTGGTGGATTTTTGTTGCTGACGTGTTTGTATTTGTAGAAACAACAGGAAATGAATGCAGACATACCAAGTCTCCCGCCGAATGCGGGAGACACCCGCAATTAGGACCTATCTCACGCTCACCCGCCAAGGCTAATTAAACTCCAACATGATGAACACTCAAGTGCATGCCATGAACATGAATAGGTGGAATCTCCTGCTGCTGCAGCTGTGCATCTTGAAAGCTGCTAGTAGAGATCTGCATGGTCTATTGCCAGTATTGTTTTTGGTCCGGGAACTTTGGTCGTGTGACCGCTTATGTGCGTGAGCCATTGTTGTTTTTTGCAGCCATCTAGGTCTTTGTTTTAGTCTTCTTCGGAACAAAAATTTATTTAAAAAAAAGTTTTCACCCAGTTTTTGTCAGGGAAGATTTAGAACGTTTTTACTCTAGTTTTAGTGTAAAAAAAAAAAAAAACTTCAAGAATTGTGTTTTTATTACTAAAAATGATGCAGGTTATTTGTTAAAAAAACAAATAAAAAAAAACTCTGCCGAGCTTTAATTTGCGCAAAACATCAAACATTGTAAAACAACTTAAAATAAATATAAATTCTACAGTGAGTGAGGCACGTTGTAACTTATTCATACTTAAAAATGACACCTCTTAATAACCCTGTAAACAAAGTAAACACTGCACTGTGTCTTTAAATCAGTCGTTAGCGCAACCAAGCTAACTAAGTTAGCAGCGCCAACAAGGTAGCATTAGCTTGAAGTTAGCATGCTGTTTAAAAATATGTGTAAAACTTTAAGTTTGTGACCACCAAGCTCCTTTGTTACTGTTTTCACCATGGTGTGTGACTTCCTCATGGCTGCGTGTGTGTTGTGTAGACGGTGTGAACGTGTAGCATTGTGGGGGGCGTGCCCCCGTGAGAGACAGATGCAGCCACTGTGTTTTTTTCTTTTCACAGACAGAAACATGAAAGTCTGACGCCCATTTCGTTACATTTATTTTCTCGTCAACAGAAAGTTGCAAACGTCTCGTCACATTTTCGTCACTGAAAAGTCGCATTTATTTTGTTATCATTACGTCATGGTCGTGAAAAAATGCTTCGTCAACAAAACATTTTGTCGTCGACATCGTTGACAAAAACAACACTGGCGTGAGCCGCAAAACAAAGCGGGACCAAGCAGTACAGGGGTGTATTCCTGGTGGTAATTTCTCTTCGTACTGATACATAACGCTAGGTGGGTACACATGAAGACGCACAAGCTGCTTTCTCATGTTTTGAACAGTTCGTTTTACGCCAACTGTCATGGCGCGTGTTGTTCATTGGAGGATGTACTGCCATACTTGTATTGTATTGTGAAGCCACCCTCCGTCCTCCAGGACGCCCCTCTAGCTCATCCTCCTTTTGGCCCCGCCTCCTCAAATTTCCTGCTTTGTGAAGCCAAAAACTTTACATCTCTGTGAATGGATCAGTCTTTGGCATGTGAAACAGGAAGTGGATGATTCACACTCAAATATGAGTAAGAAAACTTGCCAACAAAACAAACCCAGCACCAACCAGACAAGTAGAGGGAGCAGACACGAAGAGAGGTGGAGTGTAAAGCTATCACACATAAACAGAACGTGGAAGCAGCAGAAAAAAGGAACTGAAATAAACTAAGAAGAGGAAGCGGATGCAAAAGATCATACTTGAGTATGGAAAGATTTTATCCTGACGTATTGCTACTAAGTTAAATTCCTTCAAAGCTGTTAGACCAGAAAATATGTACTGTCTGTGGAGACATAATTGCAGCAGCATAATATATCAAATTTACACCAGTTTTTGGTGTAAAATTGATATATTTACACCGATATATCAAATTTTGGTGTAATTTGATATATTGGTGTAAATATATCAAATTTACACAATTGGGCCAATTGATCATATTGGCCCAGACAATATGATCAATTCTAGAAAAAAAATATGGCATTACAATGGTCTGTTTCTCGGAAACAAATAGAAAATGTCATCCGTCGCTCGGCCCCTAAGAAAGCACCCGAAGGTTTTTTTTTACACAAACAATAAAAATAAAAAAATGACTGAAGAATAATCAAATAATTAGAAGCTAAAAGCAATAAATTATCTGAGCACACTGCAGGAAAATGTAGATTTTTTTTGTTGTTTTTTTGCGACTCGGGGTGAAATGATTGGAAATGTTATTAATAATTTTTCATTCATACTTCACGGTGGGTGGAATTTATTTATTTTTTAATATCTACCTATATATTTATTTTTATCCATCTGTTAGAAAAACATTGAAATGTAGTAATCTAATCAGGTGGATCTAATCAATGACAGTATTTTTTGGACTATAAGTCGCACCCGGGTGTAAATCGCACAAGCCAAAAGGCGGTACGGTATACTGCTGTTACATGATGCATAAACAAACTGAAAACATGCCTGGTAATATAACTGATAACTACTAAATAAAACAAAAGTATGCTTTACTGCACCATCAACTCCAAATACATACTGATAGGAATGTCAAATGTGAGTCAGACCTGGTCCATGTTAATAATATGATCCGGTGTCACATCAGGCTCCCTTACATGCTTTTTAATAAACTCCAGAAAATTATCAACCTTGGCGAGGAAATCTGCTGGCAGATTTTGGGACATCGATGTTCTTGCTTTGATAAAAGAGGCGATTGCGTTGCATGAAGCTGTAACACCGAGATGGTCCTCCAGCAAAGTACTTTATAGTCATCTCTGTAGACACCACCTGTGTGTGGAGACACAAATGCACTGATGACAATCCTTTCCTAGCAGCACGTTGTTCAAGAACCTATGTGTGAAGTCGTTCCTCTAACGCAGTGCTTCTCAATTATTTTCTGTTGCGCCCCCCCAGGAAGAAGAAAATATTTTGCGCCCCCCCGCCCATATTCACACACTGCCTGCCGTGACTATAATTAGTATCATTTGTCTATGAAATTGTTCTAAGTACACCTCTGCATAACATTGTATCCTCATTAACATTAAAGAAAACAAAAAAAAGAAGAAAAAATAAAAAGCAACGTACAACAAAAAGCAGCTTCATTAACATTGTTTTTTAGTCTGAAACAGAAAAGATTTAAAGGGCATCAATTAACTTGAAATTCAAAAAGCGCAAACTACTGTAGTGCAGTGGTCCCCAACCACCGGGCCGCGGACCGGTACCGGGCCACGGGTCATGTGGTACTGGGCCGCATAGAATGAAGAAATAACTTCCATTATTTTCATTTGGTTTATTATTTGAGCTTTTATTATGAAGTTTTTCTTGATTTAATTTGAAACGTGACCGGACAAAGAGTTACGAAGCAGACTGGACTTTAGAAACACTCTTCAGGTTTCAGGTCAAAATGGAACTGTCTGGTTCCAGCAAAACAAACTCAGAACTCTGACTGGTCTAGTCTTCCTGTGAGGAGCCTAACTGGTATTTTTATTCACTTTATTTTTGTGATGTCTTTTATTTTGAAGGTATGTTTAGCGTTACCAAGGCAACCAGATTACGTTCGAGCAGAGGGAATGTTTCCGTGTTATAAAGATACTGCTAATAAATTTTCTCGTGAAGACAAAGAGGATTTAAGTTCATTATTTATTTAAAAAACACTTTTTTTTCAGGCTGGTCTTGTTTAGTTTTTCTGCTACACTTTTAGACCGACTCATGAAAATATCATCAGACACTAAACTGGTCCGTAATGCAGGAAAGGTTGGGGACCTCTGCTGTAGTGGATGTGCAAGTACACTTTATTCTAGTACGGAAAAAAAAAACATGTTCCACAGCGTCACGCGCCCCCGTCCCTCCCCCCCAGCCCCACTATTTGAGAAGCACTGCTCTAACTGTAGCCACTTACACTATTTGAGAAGCACTGCTCTAACTGTAGCCACTTAGCTTTTAGGCCGCGATTAGCTTTTTCTTTTTTGTCTTCTTCATCTGTTAGAGTTACTTCTGCTTTTTGAAGGTCTCTTACTAGCTTCTCACTAACTTCAACCTTTCTTCCTGCTGCTCTGTTGCCGTTTTCAGCTGCATATTTTACTACTTGCAGCTTGTTATCTGCAAAATATGACTTTCTTTTCTGTGCCGTCATTCTTCTTTTTCCTCTTTATTGTTACCGGCAACGTTTAAACTCTAGCGCCCTCCTGCGGTAACGTGTGGATATTGTGAAAAGAAAGGTGAAATGATGATAAAATGTGTTAATAATCTCCATTTAAGTCGCACCTCCGACCAAACTATGAAAAAAACTACGACTTTTAGTCCGAAAAATACGGTATTCTATATCTCACGATTTTAGTCAAAATCCCAGAATTGTCAAGTAACCAGATTCTGCCCCCTGCAGGCCTGCAGTGCCACTGCGACCAGTGCCAGGGCAACTCCAGTTGCTCCACAGACGGCGTGTGTTTAATCGTTGTGCAGAAGACCAACCAGGCAGAGATCAAGCGGCGCCAGTGCATCGACCATAATCTGCTGATTCCCAGTGATCGACCCTTCATCTGCGCTCCATCTTCCAACACCAAAGAAATTATTCACCCCTTCTGCTGCGTCACAGACTTCTGCAACCACAACGTAGATGTTCCCCTGCCGAGTGAGTACCTACTAATCTTCCACTTCCTAGAGAGAATACAGTAAACTACTTTATCCTAGTGAGTACCCGCTATGGTTCTGCTTCCCTATTAGTTCTACTAACGCTCACGTCTCAGTGAGTACCCACTGAGTTTTGCAACCATCCTGTAGATGTACCCCTTCCCAGCAACTACCCCCCAGTGTTTCTGAGCATGTGTTTCTGTGCCTGCAGATCTACCGGATCCTCCGCCCTCTCTGGGTCCCGTTGCCCTGGCAGCTGTTATTGCTTGCCCGGTTTGCGTCCTCTGCCTGCTGCTGGTTCTGGCATTTTATATCTGCCACAACCACAGAGGACTGGGGCCCGGGGGTGCTGGGGCACACCACCACCGTGTCCCCAACGAGGAGGACCCCTCCATCGACCACCCTTTCATCACTCATGGTACCACCTTAAAGGACCTGATCTACGATATGACCACCTCAGGATCTGGATCAGGTTCGTCATTAGTCTGATTTTTATGCTCCCATACTGTCAACATGACTAGATAGCCTGTGATTGGCTGTGTTTCTTATGTCTGGAAGTCTTAAGTTCAATCTACTCAAACTATAGGTGGACAAGAAATGTACTTAAAATATTCTCTGTTCCTTGTCCAGGTCTGCCCTTGTTGGTCCAGAGGACCATTGCCCGAACCATCATCTTGCAGGAGAGCATTGGGAAGGGGCGCTTTGGGGAAGTCTGGCGGGGTAAATGGCGTGGCGAAGAGGTGGCCGTAAAGATCTTCTCCTCCAGAGAAGAACGTTCGTGGTTCAGAGAAGCTGAGATCTACCAGACCGTTATGTTGAGGCATGAGAACATTCTGGGCTTCATTGCTGCAGATAATAAAGGTAATAAGCCTGTTGCCTTGGTTACTGTATGAGAGAAGGGATGGAAAGGGTTTTTTCTACTTATACTTAATCCTAAAAAAAATCTGCTTCCTCGTAACCTCAGAGCAGGGTGGCATGGTTTCCGCCACATCGCGGTAAATAGCAAGATATATAGTGGTATTTACCGTCTCCATAAAAACAGTGGTGAAAACTGTCATAACCTCAAAAGATTCTACATTTTTTCCATCGATCTATAAAAAGAGTTTTGAATTACCGTATTTTCCGCACTATAAGGCGTACCTAAAAACCATAAATTTTCTCTAAAGTCCACGATGCGCCTTATAACCCGGAGCGCCTTATAAATGGATTAATATTGAGCTACAACAGGTGTTGCAACTGCGGTAAGCAGCCGCCATTTGTGTGTTTGTGTAAAGACCCGGAAATGGCTTCTACCAAGAGACATTGTTACACCGCAGAGTTTAAACTCAAGGCGATCGGTCACGCAGTAGAACACGGGAATATAGCCACAGCCAGAGGTGAGATCGGGCCCAAAAAAAATCCAGCCCGACCCGAGCCCGCGGACATTAAAACCGCGGGCTCGCGGTAAAAAGATATATTATTTATAAAAAATTATAAATTGGAACATTTTCAAGAACACGCTTTTTTAATTAAAAAAAAAAAATCACACTATCAGACCCCTAACACACTTGTCTGTGATGGCCTGCTTAGCGCGAAGAGGAGGGACGGTCTTTGAAGAAAATGATAAAATAGATCTTTAACGATCATCACTTTTGCCAGTCCAGCTGTTTAAAAGTGCAGGCCAGTTTTTTTGGTGTCGTATGAAAGCAATGCGCCACATTGACTACATCCAGTGAAGCCAACGCAAGTTTTTGTCGCATTTTGAACAATAAATTAGAATCTTTTCCACACCTCACTCTTACCGGTACGTGTTTGTCTTTTCAGTTCTCCTGCTTTTAGTTCATCCTTAACGTCTTACTCCTTCATATCGGGGATACCAGTTCAAAATAAATAAAATAAAGACGTGCGCAGGAGAGGATTATCAAATTAAGAGGTGTTCACGTGCACAGAGCATGCGCTGGCTCTGAGGATCCTGTTTAGTAGTTAAACATTACTTCTCTGTTTTAATTTTATAACAAGTATTCCTTAGTTTAGTACCCACACCTCGTTTTAGTTTACATTTTATAAACATATGCATTTAAAAAAAAAAAGTCAGCGAGACAGAAGCCCGACCCGACGTAATGATTGACATTTTTAGGCCCGACCCAAATTTTGGGTCAGGCTTAAGATCTTACCTCTGGCCGCAGCGACAGAGTTTAACATCAATGAATCAATGGTGAGGAAGTGGAGGAAGCAAGAGGATGCGCTGCGCCAAGTAAACAAGACTAAACAGATTTTCCGTGGAACAAAGCGAGATGGCCACAGTTAGAGGACAAAGTTGAACAGCCTTTAGCGCCTTATAATGCAGTGCGCCTTATATGTGGAAAAAAATTTTTAAATAGTCATTTATTGAAGGTGCGCCTTATAATGCAGTGCGCCTTATAGGGTGGAAAATACGGTAATTATTCTTATTTGTAATACTCACTCATAATGCAATTATCTGTTTCTGGATATTATGGGATGTGAGATCTTTAAATATTTTGATACAGCAATATATACTTTCTTATTGGAATCATATTTCTGGCCTCTCAAGAAGCTGAAAATTTGTTAATCTATCTTTCAACACGCTCACGTTTTTATCTTTTTTCTCTGACCGGCCACGTATGCTTTTGAACTAATAGAAAACCGGAAGTAAACAACTGGAAGTCTCGATTAATCTCGGGATGACTTGTTTTTAAAGTTAGTTGCCACGAACGCTTTTGGCCGCTGCACTCGGCAAAGGGTTAATATTGTGACACGTCTTGGTTTTCATCACAAAAAAGGCATGTTTTTAAGATCCTTAATTCTGCCAGAAATATGATTCTAAATGTAATCTGTATGCAGGCCTACAGTGTTTATATGTTTCCTGGTTTATGGGACACAAGTAGACTGGAACTTGACTACAAGTCTTTGGTTTCTGACACCTCGCCAGACGTAGAAGAAAGTCTCTTCCAGGTTTACAACTGTTCCTGACCATTTTTGTTGGCGCGAGCAGCCAGAAACTAGTTTTCCTCACTGTCTTGTCATAGACAGGTTTCCGCCAGCAGAAATGTAACGGTGTCTCAGAGAAAATCTTCTGCTAATCGGCCTCTGAGTGTATGTTCGTGCTGTGTGCAGATAACGGGACATGGACTCAGCTGTGGTTGGTGTCAGATTACCATGAGCATGGCTCCCTGTTTGACTACCTAAACCGCTATACTGTCACCGTGGAGGGCATGATCAAACTGGCCCTGTCCACGGCCAGCGGCCTGGCACATCTCCACATGGAAATTGTTGGCACACAAGGTGAGTTTGTACTTTGGTCTCCATTTACCTTGACATTTATTATACAGACTCAGGAACGTTTTGAATCCCTGGACTAGAGAAGAAACCATCTGTGTGAGATGAACTAGAGCAGGGGTGCCCTAACAGTCAATGACTGATCCCAAGTCGATCGCCAGGTGTGTAAGATTTTTTTTTAAATGAAATGACAGGAAGTCAGTGTTGCCAACTCTGCAACTTTGACACTATTTTAGCTTGTATTCACACCCTCAAAAGCAGGCATGGACAAACTACGGCCCGTTGGCCACATGCGTCCCATGAAACGTTTTGATCCAGCCTGCCAAACTTGAAAAAGTTAAATAAATAAACCTTGTTAATGTTTTATTTCCACAGCAATTCCAATGTTTCTTCACTAGATGGCGAACTCTAGATATATGGCTTTGTTGAGGTGAAGCAAAGTTCCTGTACTTCTCAATCAGCATCCTCAAGGCAAATACTGCATCTGTAGTGCTCTTTTTAGGCATAAAACCATACTGCTGCTCACTAATTCTTACTTCAGACCTTAGCCTAGCTTCAACAACCTTTTTCCATAATTTCATCGTATGACTGAGCAGTTTAATTCCTCTGTAGTTACCACAACTCTGCACATCTCCCTTGTTCTTAAAAATAGGAACCAACCAATGTGAGGGTAGTTTTACTGCAGGCTGGAAACAATCTGTAACAGATTGTCACAAATTCAGTTAATATTCATCAAATGACACGTTCTGCAATTAATTACACCAGATTTGTTAAGAACAAAGCCAAAAGCGTATGTACATTTACTGTTAACCACAAACTAAGGAGGCCATAAACTGGGGAGACGGTGGCCGCGTGGTTAGAGTGTTCGCGCGCGGACCGGAAGGTCACGGGTTCGCGTCGCACGGAGAGCACGTCTAGGGTCCTTGGAGAAGACACCTAACCCCCGCTTCTCCCACCATTGGCGCCGTTGAAGGGCAGCCTGCTGCGGTGTAAGGAGTGCAGCAAACAAATTTCCCTAGTGAGGGATTAATAGAGTAATTCATTCTTATTTTTTTTTATTTTTAACACGTTATGACACAGAGCATATCATAGCTGAAAAAGAATTTGTGGCTAAAGCAAATTCAATGTGGCTAATAAAACTTAAATTGGATTAGCCACAGTGGCTAATGATTTTTTGACATTAGAGTGAGCTCACATAATAATAGCTGTCACTTTGCCACAAAGCAAGCTAACTATGCTAGCAAGCTGTCAACAGCTCATTAGCGCTAGCGGCGTTTCCAAAACTCCGGAGGAAAGCGCAGATGATGTTGGCTTTGTTCAGGTTGACCGCCGGGTGTGAACGGATCTTCAGCATCATGAACATCATCAAGGCCAGCCACAGATTATAGTGAACAGACCTACACGTCAGATCCATTCAGAGAATCGTCACAACAAAACTAACTCCAGACTTTGAATGCGCTGTCTAAAAATGGAGACCAACAACATTGCCCCCCTTAAAATGTGTGTGTCTCCGTGCGCACAGTGTCAAAATTAACAGTGCATGCAGATCAAATATAACGCACACCTTAGACTGATTTGCTTATGGAAACCATTGGGGCGAAACCATTTGTTCGTGTTTTTCAGGGAAACCGGCCATCGCCCACAGAGACCTAAAGTCTAAGAACATTCTGGTGAAAAAGAACGGGACTTGCTGCATCGCTGACCTTGGTCTGGCCGTCCGCCATGACTCCGCCACCGACACTATTGACATCGCTCCCAATCACAGGGTGGGAACGAAACGGTGGGTGGATTCAGTTTTAAACTGGTTTTCGATGGTAGGATTACATGTTAACTACTAGAACAGAGTTTATGTGGGATGGAAGGGGCAGATGAACCAGCTATAATTCAGAACTTAGCTGTTGGACTTATTTGATTCTGAATTGATTAAAATAGTGTTACATTAACCTTTTAATAAGCTGACTCTGTTACTAACTTTTTTTTTTTTTCCAAATTTCATTTATCAATTTTCCAAACAGCAATAATCATTTACATTGATATGAAATTGGTAAGTGTTAAACATGCATACATAAATGACAAAGTAGAGAAAAAAAACCCCAAAACATTAAAACCATCCCTCCTACCCCAGGCTCTTAAAAAAAAACAAAAAAAACCCAAAAGGGCAGAAGACTCCATGAAATTTGAGGTGATCCCGATTTTGAAATTTTGCTATCAGCTCTTGTGTTTGATTTGTCGAGCTGCTGGTTGGGGACACAATTAAAGTCTCCTCCTAAAACTAGTTGGGATTCCATTAGGTCTGGTAGATTTCCAAAAAAAGTTTGGTAAAAAATGGGATCATCCCAATTTAGTCCGTATAAATTAGCCAAAGTGACTAATTTACTGTACAGTTTGCCTTTGACAATAACATACCTCCCTCTATCATCCGCTGTAGTTGATACTGGTACAAATGGAATACCTTTTTTTTTTTTTTTTTTTTTTTTTTTTTAGTTAGTAGTTTATTTTTCCAGACATTCAAACATTTTCTTACAGTACAAAACAAAAGCAAACAATATGTATAAGGTCTGGAAAGGAGCAGTCTGAAGCCGATGCCTGCCCCTAACTCATCCAAACTATGTGTAATTAAACTGTTGACTCTTTAACCACAACAACAAAAAAATCCACATGTACAGTAATTTAGCATGAAATAAAGTGTCCATCTTTAGAGCTCTTTTTCTTCGTATGATTTTATAATATTTTTCTTATATAAAGTGTTGAACTGTTTAAGCGTTTTACATTCTTTTAAATGTTGATCCAGGTTGTTCCAAAGATTTACACCAATACATGAAATACAATGTTGTTTTACATTTGTTCTTATTGCCATCTTTTTAAACACATTGCCATCTTTTCTTAATTAATATAACAGTGCCTCGTGTTCTCTCATCATTCTATGAACTAAATATTTGTCCAATCCATGGTTTTTTCAGTTTAGTCTGTTCATTCGACCGAAGGTGTGTCTCCTGTAAATATATCACATCTGGTATAAGAGATTTTAAAGGGTTGAAAATTTTTTGTACATTTCATTGGATTATTTATTCCTTTGACATTCCAGCTTATAAAACGAAGACCTGTCTGGTTTTGGTTATCCGCCATTTAAACAGTGGTGTGTAAATATAAAAGAGAAAGTGTTCTCTGCATTAACACCCCAAAAAAAACAAAAGAAAAACAAAAAGAGCCTTAAGTTCCCATGCTGATCTACATCTCCTACATATCGTGGACGTCAGTCACAATCGTCCTGATCGCGATCCTTCTGTGGAATCAAAACTCCTCACAGCAGTTAAATCAACCCTGTATTCCACCATAAAAAGCATGGGTTACTTCAGACTGTTTTGGTTGAGGAAGTCCTCTGCACCCTCTACGCTCCTGAAGGATCGCTGCTCTCCTTTAAAGCTGAAGCAGAGCGTAGCGGGGTAACGCATGGAAAAGCGGACCCCTCTATCGACCAGATGCTTGCATGTCCCGTTAAACTTCTGTCGGGCTTCCTGCACCTGAGTCGAGAAGTCCTGACGAATGTAGATCCTGCTGCCCTTATATATGATCTCTCCTTTCTCCTTGGCCGCTGTAAGGATTCGCTGCTTGTCGGTGAAGTTATGCAGTTGACTGGTTTGCAGCGGTCTTCTTTTAGCAGGCCCAGTGCGCAGTGAGCTCTGTCCAGTTTGATAATCCCACGTTTAGTCGTCACGCCAACCATCTCTGGGAGCCAGGATTCTAAAAATTTGGTCATGGATTGTCCTTCAGAGCCGTCTTTCAGGCCGACAATCCTGACGATTTCTCTGCAGTTCGCGCCATCATCACACCGCTCAGTCAGTGTTTTAACCTCTTGTTTGAGTTCGCTAACTTGGTTCTCTAGGGTTGACATATGATCTACATCCTCAGAAATTTGGTTATCTGCGTTAATAATCCTCCTGGTGTTATCATTCACCTGACCGTTCAGACTGTCCAAGGTGGAACGCAGATCCAGGAATTTCTCCTCCAGTAGCTCGCTCATCCGCTCGATCACTGTCTGAGCTATGGAGGTCGCCATGTTGTTTTCCAAGCTAGCATCCATGCTAGCTTGTCTCCGTGGTGACTGTTTGGCGTTACAATGCGATCTCTGGGACATATTTCTTTTTGGAGTAAGGTCGTTTGGATGCTGTAAACACTTATGTATGGATATTGAGAGTAAATCCGGGGTTTCAGAAATATTAAACAGGTGAAACTTGTCTTTATGGCAGGAGGCGTTCAGAACACGTTAGCATCTCATGACCCTCCCTGTTTCTAACTCTAATAGAATATGTTTATGTATAACACACAAAAACAAAATTGAAGGATTCTAAATGCTTAAATTGTAAAAAAAAAAAAAAATTTAGTGGGAAGGATTCATGGTCAAAGTTCAAAGGCCAGAAAAAAGTGATAAAAAGCAGTTTAACGGGTGTGAAAATAACTTATTTTTATAAAGACTGTAAGATAAATTTTGATGTCAAATGCTTTTCAGCTACATGGCTCCTGAGGTCCTGGATGATTCCATAAACATGAAACATTTTGAGTCGTTTAAGCGGGCGGACATCTACGCCATGGGCCTGGTCTTCTGGGAGATTGCCAGCCGCTGCTCGATGGGAGGTATGGACAGCAGCTCCCACTTCACTCTTCCCACCAACATTAGGCCTACATTTCAGTTTACCAGCATACAGACCAGTTTCCCAGTCCTACAGACCAGTAAGCAATGCTTTTCTTGCAGGAATCCATGAGGACTATCAGCTACCGTACTATGATCTGGTCCAATCAGATCCATCAGTGGAAGAAATGAGGAAAGTTGTTTGTGAGCAGAAACTTCGACCAAACATCCCGAACCGCTGGCAGGGCTGTGAGGTGAGTGCCGTACTGATTCCCAGTACATCTAGTTGCTACAATTCTGGTTCCCTTTACATCTGTCTGTTGCTGGACTGGGGAACCGCACAGCTGCACTGTTAACTGGGAACATTCCCAGTGTCCGTTCATTATGTCGAATGTTTGTTTGAATAATTTTTCTCATTCATAATTATGTTAATATTGGGTGGAGGCGGGGTTTGCACTTTTTAAAATATCTCAATATGTTCTAATGATCTATTTTAGTTTTTTTTAAGTTGTGCCTTGAACTTATTTAGTAAAATATTTATTACCTCTATTTTGTAAATAGAATTTTTACTTTTTTAGCTCACTGTTCTTCAGGTTCTGCGTCCTTTTCCAAAAAGAGAAAAAATAATTTTGTGTGCGAGGTCAAAGACCCTTTTCCAACTATCCGACCCTCTTACTCTGATAATTGCCCCACAACATGCACAATCCTCCATCTCCACGTCCATACCCGCCTCTCTATACAGAGGCCTTCATGCAGCAGACGAGCCCTGACATTCCAATCTAGGTCTGCAGGTGAGCGTGTGTGACTCATGTTGGCGTAGCAACCAGACGGAGGAAATTCCTCCCTTGCAGAGATCATCTCCTGTGTTCCGCAGAAAAAAAACATAGACATGATGACTCACTGGTTCCAATTGTTACTCAGACCTAAAGCAAATGGAGAGCTTCTGGTCTGGACAAATTGCTGCTTCCAAGCTAAAGAAAGATGACCTATACGGGGCAAAATCTGCCCTTTTTTAAAGGATCTTTGAACTTGTGTTTTCAGACAAAAAATGTAAAAACTTCTTTGATGGACTAGGACAACGAGTCCATGTAATTCCTCATTTGTCCAAAAGGAATACATTAGGAATGGGGTAATAGTAATATATATTAATGTATAGAATAATAGTATAATACTTATATGTTACTGCCACCGGTTTTTAACTTGTTGAAAGGGCCACTGGTGCTTTTAGGACCGTCTCTGACTAACGGACTGGGATGCTCTCTGCACACCTCACGGGGAGAGATGACATGACAGACTGCATTACAGAATACATTAAGTTCTGTGAGGAGTCTTTCTTTCAAACCCAGACTGTTCGATGCTTGCCCAACAACAAACCCTCGATCACGTGGGACCTAAAGACTCTCCTTGACAGGAAAAAGGTAGCTTTCAGGTCTGGAGTCCGGGAGGAGCTGAAGAGGGTGCTGCACCAACTCCGGGATCAGCTGAGGCAAGGAAAAGATTCATATGAGAAGAAGCTGGAATCCAATCTGATCAGAAAAACCCGCAATCAGCAATTTCAGCAAATTACTAAAACAAAATGTAGTAAATTTTCAATTTGATTCAGATGTAAAGGCTGTAAATCCCTCTTGAGCCTTCTCTTAGACAGACATTAACGTTCTCACTCTCTCTCAACCCTTTATAGAAAAACAATATGGAGTTAAAACAGTGACTGTTTGAAGTTTCTTAAAAGGGCGTTGGTGTATGTATGACAAAACAATTCAAACTTATGAAACTACACTGTATATTTCTCAAATGAAATGTTTTCAAAACAAAGATTCTGCAGCTATTAGTCTAGATTGTTTTCCATGCTGGAAAAATGCCCTGGTGACATGACCGGCAGGTTTCCATAGCTACGTTACAAATGTCCGGATGGGTTTAAGTTGTCTTCTTGGTTAGTTACCTTACAAATGACTAGAACATCCTTGTGCTATAGAAAATAAAGTACGGGAGCATAAAGAAAATGTGTCTAAGGTACATTACCACTGGTACATCAACTAACTTAGTACTGGTACTAAGGTACATCACCACTGTAGACTCTTTCCGCTTCCTCGGCACTACCATCACACAGAACCTAAAGTGGGAGCCATCCATCAGCTCCCTGATCAAAAAGGCCCAGCAGAGGATGAAGAAAGCCAAGCTGCCTGCCCAGATGTTGGTGCAGTTTTACACAGCCATCATCGAGTCTGTCCTCACCTCCTCCATCACCGTGTGGTACGCTGGAGCCACAGCCAGGGACAAACACAGACTGCAGCGCATTGTGCGCTCTGCGGAGAAGGTGATCGGCTGCAGCCTTCCATCTCTCGAAGACCTGTACGTCTCCAGGACTCGGGGGCGTGCAGGTCGGATAGCAGCTGACCCTTCCCACCCTGGACATGGACTTTTTGAGCGACTCCCCTCGGGCAGGAGGCTCCTGTCCATTCGGACCAGAACGTCCTGCCACAAAAACAGCTTCTTCCCTTCTGCCGTTGGACTAATGAACTCTTTATAACCTGGATCCCCACATCTCTAGTCACTTTATAACCTGGATCCCCACATCTCTAGTCACTTTATAACCTGGATCCCCATATCTCTTAGTCACTTTATAACCTGGATCCCCACATCTCTTAGTCACTTTATAACCTGGATCCCCATATCTCTTAGTCACTTTATAACCTGGATCCCCACATCTCTTAGTCACTTTATAACCTGGATCCCCACATCTCTTAATCACTTTATAACCTGGATCCCCACATCTCTTAGTCACTTTATAACCTGAACCCCACATCTCTTAATCACTTTATAACCTGGATCCCCACATCTCTTAGTCACTTTATAACCTGGATCCCCACATCTCTTAGTCACTTTATAACCTGGATCCCCATATCTCTTAGTCACTTTATAACCTGGATCCCCACATCTCTTAGTCACTTTATAACCTGGATCCCCATATCTCTTAGTCACTTTATAACCTGGATCCCCACATCTCTTAATCACTTTATAACCTGGATCCCCACATCTCTTAGTCACTTTATAACCTGGATCCCCACATTTCTTAGTCACTTTATAACCTGGATCCCCACATCTCTTAGTCACTTTATAACCTGGATCCCCATATCTCTTAGTCACTTTATAACCTGGATCCCCACATCTCTTAGTCACTTTATAACCTGGATCCCCACATCTCTTAATCACTTTATAACCTGGATCCCCACATCTCTTAGTCACTTTATAACCTGAACCCCACATCTCTTAATCACTTTATAACCTGGATCCCCACATCTCTTAGTCACTTTATAACCTGGATCCCCACATCTCTTAGTCACTTTATAACCTGGATCCCCATATCTCTTAGTCACTTTATAACCTGGATCCCCACATCTCTTAGTCACTTTATAACCTGGATCCCCATATCTCTTAGTCACTTTATAACCTGGATCCCCACATCTCTTAATCACTTTATAACCTGGATCCCCACATCTCTTAGTCACTTTATAACCTGGATCCCCACATTTCTTAGTCACTTTATAACCTGGATCCCCACATTTCTTAGTCACTTTATAACCTGGATCCCCACATCTCTTAGTCACTTTATAACCTGGATCCCCACATCTCTTAGTCACGTCCCTCTTGTCACTTTACTATCTTTATTATTTTCTACTATTTTCTATGACATTGCACTACTTTTCTTTTTCTTTCTGAGCACTCTTAGTTTTGTTAAAATTATTATTTTTATTTATTTTATTTTTTATTATTTTTATTTTATATTTTTGCGCACCAGTACCAAAACAAGTTCCTAGTCTCTGATATTTTTCACTGACATGGCAATAAAAGCATTCTGATTCTGATTAAAATTCCTTTACTCCTCCTGAATGCTGAGGGACGAAACCCTTTCATCCAGTGTAAGCCAAGTCTGGGGCTAAGAAGTATGCCCACACCAACTCGATGGTGTAGAACTTCCTGGTTCAGCGACTGGTTTCTGTAGATCTTCCTGGTTTGTGAACTGGTATTTTTAGGTCTTCCTGGTCCATGTACAGCATTCTGTCAAATTTCCTAGTCCACGGTCTGCAGGTCTTCTCAAAGTTCCTCATGATTCCTGATGTTGTCCTTCTGTGTGTGCAGGCTCTACGGGTGATGGCGAAGATTATGAGGGAGTGCTGGTATGCTAATGGGGCTGCACGACTAACAGCTCTAAGGATCAAGAAGACTTTATCTCAGCTCAGCCAGCAGGAAGGAATAAAGATGTAGACACATGGCACACCCTGATTAACAGCAGCATTTCATCAGGTGGTTCTCCTGAGCCGAGGAGGACTATCCTTCATTACTGTACACCTTCATCAGGTGCTCCTCTAAGCTGAGGAGGACTATCCTGCACCATCTTCCTCTCTACATGTTTAGTGTGTAAAGTTTCTCTTCAGACAGGCCTCACAACCAGCTCATTGTTTCTCTGAATCTGTTTTAACCCTCAAAATTTCTACGTTGATACTCAACATAGTCTTCATGCTCAGAAGCTAAAGTACTATAGAGAAGTTCCTCTTTGAATTGCTCCAGTAGACTATGATATTTTTCTTTCCAGAATGTACTGATCATCAGGTGAAGTTCAGGAAGTCTCAGCAGCATGGTAGTCATGGAGATTTTTTTGGGATGAAAGTGGAGAAACAATGTTGCTGTCATTAATTATTTAGTCTCTGGAAAAACTACATATTGGAGCTAGAAAACCTCCTGGATAGAGATGGAAAGATCTGGAAAACCTCCTGGATGGAGGTGGAAACATCATCAACCGTAAACGATGGTCCAGGTGCAAACAGGTGGTGTTTTGAGGGTTAAAACAAAGAAGTCGCTGGCATTCTGCAGTTTTCAGCCAGCCGGCCATCAGGGAGTCTCTCCAGGTCTTTTATTTATTCTGTTCTCTTCCCGCTGCAGTACTTCGGACCTCACTCACGCTGCAACATATGCAATATGAAAAGGTTTTCTATACGTGCACCAATCAGCTGCCACCATGCCTTCAGCCAGCGGTGAAGTGCTCGCTGCTCCGCATGGCCTCTGCAGTTCGCTGCAGGACCTACTATGCACACCCAGGACGGAGCAGCCGACCCTCTGGTGCCACTGACCCCCCTCATCCTGCTGAAGCCTCGTGGCTCCGAGATGTCGCCCCCTACAGGCTAAACTCTTACAGGTTCAACGCTAATGGAGCCATAGCTTCCTTTTCTGTTCCTGAATGTAGACCTGAGGTCAGCGTCACTCGCCTTAAGGGACCAACCTGCTCCATCGTCATGTTTGCTTGTTTTATGGAGAAAAATGTATAATTATATGTCCGTGTTAGATGTAGCAGCTGGTCTCATGTTCGTTGCCAAATGCTGTGCTCTTATTGGCTGGTTAGAAATGAAGGTGCATCTGGGTGACTACGCCAATTTGCACAAGCAGAGTTTTCTTGATTGTTGAGCAATAAGTGCACTTGTTCCTGTGTGCCGTTGGGCCATCTGCATCGTAAACCAGTTTAGCTCTGTCGCCCTGGGAACGGGCGGTGCTCTTCCTTTGGAGCGCCTCCTCGCCGTAGCAACTGACAGCAGAGTAGCCGGGCCGAGGACTGGAACCTTCTTACCGACGGCATCTCGGACCGAATCCCTTCACTGGCACATAAAACGTCCATATCAGACCGGTAAGGTTACTAGTCACCATGGAGTAGAATTGTAGTCCTAACATAGTACTGCATAACTAACCAGTCCCACGTGCTCAGAGCCTCCTTCTTGAGGAGGGAAACGATCACAAACTTGATTGGGATCCTCTCCCAGGGTGGACAGGCAGTATCAGGATTAGACTTTATAGTTCTGTGATCCTCAAACCCGGGCTGGAGTGACAATATTGAACTCTGTGAAGCTGGGCCCTCTTACAAAAAAAATAATAAAATAAACAAAAAATATGTCAATGTGCTGTAAAAACTTCCGTTTGTTCAAATCTTTTTTTTTTTTCAGATTTTTATGATTCTTAATAGGTCAATCTGCGGTCATCCAGACCCTCATTTTGCTTAAAAATGTGAGAAAACTTTTAAAAATGGTGTCAATTGTTTGTGCTGCGTTTGTGCTGTAAAAAATTTGTTTGTGCTATTTTAGTTTTTTTTAAAAAGAAATACAATTTGGATGATGACGTCATCGAGCCCCTCCTTCCGTCTAAGAATGCGAGAAAACGCCCCAAAATGGTGTCAATCGTTCAGGCTACGATTGTGCTGTTATGTGCTGTAAAAATTTTCATTTGTGCTATTTTAGTTTTGTTTTATTTATAGAAATACAATTTGGACAATAAAGTCATCAAAGATGGCGCCGCCCAGAAATAAATGAAGGTCTGGAAGACGTCATCATCCAAATTGTATTTCTTAAAATGAAAATAAACTAAAATACCACAAACAAAGATTTTTACAGCACGTAGCAGCACAAACGATTGACACCATTTTTAGGAGTTTTCTCTCATATTTAAGCAAAATGAGGGGCTGGATGACTTCATATTGATCTGTAAAAAAATCGTAAATATCTAAAACACTAAAATAGCACAAACAAAATTTTTTACGGCACAAACGATTGACACATTTTTTGTTTGTTTTTGTTTATATATTTTTTAAGAGGGGCCAACTTCACGGAGCTACAGTATTCATACCCTAAACTGCACCGTGGCATGGGTGGCATCGGTGCCACCTTATATAAGTTTTGTAGGATGGAACAGACAGTAATGTGAGGTTCAACTAAACGAGATCAACTAAATCTGAACAAGATTAAAGTCCAGCAGGCCTTGTTCAAAGGCGGACCGTACTAATTTGAGATGTGGTAGATTAAATGAAGTTTCTGTGCTCCATACTTTTCCCACTTCAGAAGAGCTCTGTTAGAGTAGGCCTGTGTTGTAGCGTTGGACCTTCTATGTTGCCGATTGGATTTGGTCCCCTCAGGAAGCCATGGGTGAGACTCGTGTCTCTTCTGGGGCAGTTTCAGTTTGCCTCCACCAGGGCAGCGTCATCCTGTCTTAAAGTCACCAGCAGCCTTCCACTCTTTTTTTCTGAAAACAAAACCAAGAATACTTAACTGTAAGATAGTCTTTTTCTCTTTTTGCCTTTTAACTCGTCATTCCATCTTTTTAACTGACTTATGACTGCCACCTCTACCGCCTGCACCTTGCCCCTGCAGTCTGAGTATCACAAAGACTGGGACCAGACCATATTTTTTTGGTCTGACCCCACAGATCCGTCAGGGTCTCTATGCAGTGTCTCCCCATACCGGATCCACACTGTGTGGGCTGCAGCGAGGCGTTCAGGGTGCAGTGGAAAAATACAGCTTTACAGTTCTTTTGGTTTCCTGCATGTGTCTGCTTTCCAGAGTTTACCCAGAGAACAAAACGGTCGCTTACAGAGAAAATACCTCCGATTCCAGACCAATGTGTTTTACCTCACTGTAAATATCCTGTTATCTGCTAATCCCCTCCCCCTGATGGTCCCCCTGTTCTTTGTGAGCTGTACAGTGATGCGCTTTAAACCCTGCCCAGGTACACATGCCTTGTTCTATATTGTTTTATTTCTAAAAGAAGAAGGGATGAAGGTGAAGGGGTGGACTGAAAAGCAAAAACCCCTCACCTGCCTAAAGACATTTTTAAACATATTATTGAGACTTTTTTTTAATATAGACAGACAGAAAGTAGGGGTAAGTTCTGGAAACTTTTAACATAGATGGTGTGAATAAAGAAAGTTTCACTTCATGCTACGTCTCTATGCATTTTTTTTTACACAAGAAAATACATCTTCCTTTAGTGATTTCACCACTTCAATTTATATACAAATGACTGCAGGTATCTCAAACATCATGTATCCTGATGACAGTTGCCATGGACACCACTAACACTGATGAACTGTTACACACCGGCTTGAATGCATTCTTGCGCTGGTTGTATTCCATTTCCTACCCGTTATCTGGAGCCAGGTCGCGAGGGTAACAGCCTGAGACGGGAAATCCGGACTTCCCTCACCCCAGCTGCATTCTCCAGCTCCCGGCTGGACTCCACGGCCTTCTCTGGCCACGCATTGCACTGGTGCAGGACATAAATGTATGTTAAATTTTAATGACGTACAGCTTGTAAACTAGACTACTTTTCTCCCATTAAATCTATTTTGTTGCCTAACAGCATCTACCCCCGGTGTGGGTGTGAGGTGACATTGCGCAGCCTGTGAGGTAGATGATGTAGTCCAGTGAGATTGATGGCAATTGAGGCACTGACACCTCAAGAGTCATATTTACAATTATAAGAAGTGGAATTTGCATCTTATTTCAGCAGCCATCCAACAGCATACAGCTCTCCCATCAGAAATTACACTCTCAAACCAACAAAAACATTTACACAAACTACACATCCACCAGGGGTCACCAACCCGGTGCCCGCGGTGACCACATCAGTCGCCTGCAGGCCAGTTCTAAAAATAGCACTAATCACGAATTAGCTCTGTCTAAAATTTTATTTAATTGTGTTGCTATTTTATTTTATTTACAGTGATGTAAATTTAAAAACAAATATAAACGTAAAAAAAAAAAACATGTATATCATACAAAAAAAGTTGAAAATACAAACTCTGACATAGTATGGGTCAGTCTAATGCGCATGACAAACCAGCTTTGCCGAGATGAGCTTGTGGAGCGCTGCAAAGATGATGTTACGAACGTGTTTTCTACCCACAAAAAACATGGCAGAAAAAAGGAAGAAAACTACTCATTTTCACAGTGAATGGGAAGAAGAGTTATTTTTTACTAACGTGAAAGAAAACTACAGTATGTGTCTCATCTGCAGTGCGACTGTGCGTTGCCACAATGAAACACTTGCATATTGTGCGTTGCCACAGTCGCACCGTCCTTATTTTGAAAGGAGTAGATTTTTGTTTAATCTTACATAATTGATCATTTGTATAAACATGGTTCAGAGTTTATGATTTGATAACTGTTGTAAAAATTCAAAAATATTTCCTGCAAAATGTTGTGGAAGTGATCATTTGAAAATGAAACACTTGCATTTGAAATGTATCTGTTTCCTACCTTGTTTAATCATACTGAAATAATCATTGTGATGGATCATTAACAATCAGTGTCTTCACATTGAATATCATTAATAATAATATCAAATTAAACTGTGTAACTTTGTTATTTCAGAGGTGTATTATCAAAGTGGTAGCCCTTTGCATCACTCAGTGCCCTTGAAGTAGCTCTCAGATTCAAAAATGTTGGTGACCCCTGACATACACTGTTAGACAGAAAAGCTGTGCTAACCAGAAAACAACCGAGAGACTCATTTACTTATAGAAGGATAAAAGTTTATTAAAACTATTTACAACGCAATTCATCCGTGTCTTCTGTATTTATACAGTTAGAAAACAAAGAGGTGTGTTTTTAACAGGGTGAAGTGAGGGGAGCCTGGAAACTTCCAGGCCCCCACTGTCAGACAGTCCCACCCCACACCGAACTCTTCTGTGTCACCTACAGCACACCTCTTCACTGGCTTACATGTCCTGCACCGTTCTAACATACCTCTGTCACACCAGACTTCCTCATACTATTCTATGAGAACTATGGTATTCCACAGTTCTTCTCTAAGTACCCTGTCATACGCTTTCTCCAGAGGTGTCAAAAGTACCAACATTTTCTACTCAAGTAGAAGTATAGATACCGAGTTAAAAAACTACTTTAATAAAAGTAGAAGTATCAACTCGAGTTTTTACTTAAGTAAAAGTAAAAAGTAACCTATTGTCAAAACTATTTAAAGTAAAAAAGTAAAAGTAATTTTCATAAAAAAAAAGAAATGTTATTAACAAAAGCGTATGAACATATTTTTAACTACTATCACATGCTTCAAGGAGCAGAAAATATGATAATAAATGAAAGTGTTTTGGTGTGAAACTTTATGAATCAGAAACATTTATTTCTTAATAATCCTTATTGGAAATCGATTAATGAACACAATCAAATGTATTAACATAAGCAGGGCATTATGTAACGTCCCTTCAGCTACCAAACTTGACTCTGCATCACCTAATTTAACCAACTTCAGCAGACACAAACACACTCAATGTGACAAAAATAAATAAATAAAAAAAAATAACCAAAAGGCGTTTTTCAGCCTTGAACGCTGGTAGCTTTCAAAGTTCTTTGAGGCAATAATGAATAGTCTTTAACAAGTTTCTAAGGTTGGGAGTGCCACATACAGCCTGCGTGACACCTGGCTGGAACACAGCAGAGAGGTGCGGGGGGAGGGGTGTATGTGTGCGTGCATGTATGCGCGCGTGCTGTGTGTCACGTGTTGAAGTGATGAAGCAAGAGGAAGTCGTATTGAGATTGCGTAAACTCGCCTCATTCAACCACATTCAAATTAAATGGCGCAATTGATCCGGATTGGTTTTAAATGACTTTTTTCTTTATTTTTAATGGTGACAAAATGGGGAAAGGAGAGACTACTTTTTACAAAATTAACGAAGTAAAAGTACAGATAATTGCATAAAAAAGTAGTGAGTAAAAGTAAAAAGTAGACAAAAAATAATTACTTCGTTAAAGTAAAGATGACAAGATTTTCTACTTCAGTATGGTAACGAAGTAGTTCTACTTCGCTACTTGACACCTCTGGCTTTCTCTAGATCTACGAAGACACAGTGCAGCTCCCTCTGGCCTTCCCTGTACTTCTCTATCAGCATCCTCAAGGCAAATACTGCATCTGTAGTGCTCTTTTTAGGCATAAAACCATAGTGCTGCTCACAAATTCTTACTTCAGACCTTAGCCTAGCTTCAACAACTTTCCCCATTGTTTTATTCCTCTGTAGTTACCACAACTCTGCACATCTCCCTCTCTGCACAACTCCAGCACACTCCACCATTCATCAGGCTTCTGCTCGTGTAATATCCTGTTAAACAACCCAGCCAGAAACTCTACTGCCACCTCGCCTATAGGAATATCATCAGGACTGAGAGCCTTACCACTCTTCATCCTCTTCATTTCTACCTTACTAATCCTAGCTAGCCTAACCTAGCCTTCTACTCTTTGTTCTCTTACATTTTTTTCATCAACTCTTCAAAGTACTCTTTCCATCTTCCCATCACATTACTGGTATCTGTCAAAAGACATCCATTCCTGTCTTTAATATTTTAGGACTAAAAACCCACCTTTTTAAAAAAGCTTATTATTTTTAAATTTTGTTTGCATTGTATGTTTGTTTTTATCATACTGTACTGTTTTAATTGTTTTGAGTTTTAATGTTTTAATCCATGTAGCACTCTGAGGCTTGATTTCTGGTGTAGAGTGCATTATAAATAAAATGAATTATTATTATTTATTATTATTTAATCACCCTAACTTGCTGCACATTCTTCCTATCTTTGTCTCTCTGTCTCTCCAACCTGTCCAACCTGTATACATCCATATCTCCTAGCTATTCAACCTTGTGTACAAGTCATCATAAACTACTTGTTTGGCTTTAGCCACCTCTACTTTAACCTTATGCTGTATCGCCCTGTGCTCTGCCTACTCGCCCCAGTCCTCCCAGTGTCCCACTTCTTCTAAGCCAGCCTCTTTTGATACAATTTTGCACCTCCTCATTCCACCACCAAGTATTTTTTATTTACTGAAATATTTAATTAATTTAAGTGAGTAAAAAGTGCAGAAATATAGCAACCAGTCCTCTCTAAACAGCAAACATGGAGCGAAGCTTAAAGATGACCCACCAAGTACTCTCTACCTGCCTTCCTGATAACATTAGCTGTAGTTGTCCAGTCATCTGGAAGCTTCTCCTGCCCACCAAGAGCCTGTCTCAACTCCTTTATAAAGTTCAAGCAGCAGTCTTCCTTTTTCAGTTTCCACCATTTAGTCTTCTGCACTCCCTTCATCTTTTTAAACTTCCTCACTGCTATGGTCATCTTACACACCACACCGCCTACACAAAATGTAATCCTTCCTCCACTCTGTGTTCCAGCCTTTTCTTGAAGAAAGTGTTCATCATAGCCATTTCCATTCTTTTTGCAAAGTCGATCACCATCAGTCCTTCTGCATTCCTGTTCTGGATACCAAACCTGGCCATCACCTCCTCATCATCTCTGTTTCCTGCACCAAGATGCCCATTGAAGTCTGCCCCAACATCATCAAGGTCTCCCCAGAATTACTCTTTGATCTCACCCTGTCCGGCCTTCTTTTTACTTGCAGAACATTTGCAACAAACTCCCCCTTCACATTAATAATAGTGGCCATACCAGCCTGTCAATGTCTGATCCCGTCAGACCTCAGAAGCTAAGCATTCTGGGCCATGCTGGGGCTGGACAGTACTTGGATGGTAGACCACCGGAGACGGTGGTGCGGTCCCACTGAGATCGCCCAGGTGCTAGAGTGGGACGGCTGTTGAGACTAAATTGTCGCTCTGTCCCCGGGCAAGATACTTCACCCATGTTGCCTAGTCTGGATGGTGTGTGTGGGATTGGTTATGGTCAGAGGAGCCGATGGCGTGAAATGGCAGCCTTGCTTCTGTCAGTCTGCCCCATCTAGTATGGCATGAATGAATAATGCAAATGTGAAGTGTCTGAGTGTCCTGAAAAGCGCTATGTAAGTTCAATGCATTACTAATTATTATTAATAACTCCCACACCATTCCTCTTCCTATCTACACTATGATAGAACAACCTGAACCCCGTCCCTGGACTTCTAGACCTGCTAGCTTTCTGGATGGGGTAGTGTGTGTCTGAAAGACTCTATGTAGTCTTTCAGACTCTATCTAGCCCAGGGTCTCCACTTTTTTTTACTCCAAGAGCTCCTTTAACTAAATCAAAAATGCTGGGAGCTACTCCTGCTTTATAACATTTCTTCTCCTAGCTTAGCTTAGCCCAAACAAAGATAATTTTGTATTGCCTGAACATTTACCTGAACATTGCCTGAACATATGGATTAAAAAACAACACAAAAAGTGTTTAATTAAACTGTGTGTGCATTTTTCACATGCTAGTCTAGTGTAGCTCACACTTTTAAATTTAAACACGAAACAACAAATTTACAAAATTCAATGAAAATAGACAATAAAACACCAAAAACGATAAGGGACACTGCAGCATGCCGCCGCCTAAGAAAGCGCCTTTGCTGCACACACACTGAAGGACCTCTGCTTCCTTAGGAAGTAAAGTCGGCTGCAGGTCTTCTTGTACAGGGTTAGGATACAGTTATGCACTGTATGTGTATTTTTCTTTTTGCAGGCATTAAGCAATCTTTCTGTGAACCATCGTTGATCTTTACATTTTTGTTTGTCATAGTACTGTTTTATTGGACAATGCTGATTATATAGTAACTTAAAAATACTTAAAAAAATTTTATATGCACTATCAATGTCACTCACTTTCATTATAAACCTTTTGCCAATTTTGTGCCATCCTTTAACTTATTCATAGTTTCCTCTGTCCTTACCCGTCTGTATTTTATTCTTTTTAACAATTGCTTTTTTTGTTGTTTGCTGTCATAAACTGTAAAAACTGATAGGTCATCACTTATGTCATTAGTTCACAGTCCACTTGTGTTATTTTCAATATCATTGGTAAATATGATATCAATTAAGGTGCCACAATGTGATGTATTTCTGCTAGATTTAGTGATTGAGGTACAGTATAAACCCATGCTGTACATCCTATTGATAAAGTCATTACCACTTGTAAGGTTATTTAATTGAGCAAATCAATATTCAGATCACCACAAATAAAAAGAACTTTTTGTTTTGTTTTTGAAAACGTTTCCTCAGTCCAGTTCTTAAATATTTCAACCCTAGAGCCTGGTGCTTTGTACATACAGCAGATTTGAATGCTTTTGCTTTTTTCCTCGCATAATTCAATTGTTAAACATTCCAATAGATTATCAATCACAGTTCATAGGTCCAACTATTTTTTAATTCGATTTATTGTCTAGGCAGCACGGTGGCACAGTGGGTAGCACAGTGGCCTCACAGCAAGAAGGTTGTGGGTTCAAGTCCAGGGTGGGGACAAGGCTTGGAACACTGTCCTTTCTGTGTGGAGTTTGCATGTTCTCCCCGTGTTTCCGTGGGTTTCCTCCGGGTACTCTGGTTTCCTCCCACCCTCTAAAGACGTGCATGCTAGGTTGATTGGCCGGTGCCAAATTGCCCCTAGGAATGAGTGTGTGGATGGTTGTATGTGTGTGGCCCCGCGACAGACTGGCGACCTGTTCGGGGTGTACTATGCCCTTCGCCTTAAATTGGCAGGGATGTGCTCCGGTACCCCCTGCAACCCTGAAAGGGATAGATGGATAAGAAGATGACTGACTGAATTTATCGTCTACATACACAGCTACTCCTCCACTTTTGTTCTTTCTGTTTACACAGTTGAATTGATATCCATCCAATTCAAAGTACATTTCTTTATCAGTGTTGATCCATGTTTCTGATATGGCAATAATTTGGAACGTTTTTTTTAAAGTGGTTTAAATATTTCTTTATGTTATCAAAGTTTTCATTCAAACTTCTACAATTTAAATAAATTATTGATAAGTTGCTGTCCATTATAATGGTCTGGTTAAATTGTTCATCTGTGTAGAAGAAGCAGTTGTTTTTGATATTAAATAAAAAAATATTTTCTGGGTCTACGTCTTGTTCCAAATTCAGTGATATAGTCAGTGTACTTAAATGTGTTCAGCTCCAGTTTATTTTAATCCAAAATTCTTAGAGATACACTTTATGTCTAACCCAAACATTTGGAACCGGGTAGGATGGGTTGGGGTAACATCTGGAACCCGGTGGATGGGATGCAGAAACATCTGAAACAGGGTGGATGGGATGCAGAAACATCTGGAAAGAGAGAACAACAGGCTTACTGGAAGACAGGACTGTAGGCATATGATTGGGAGGGTGTGCTTGGGGGAGGAGGAAAGAGTTGCATCACACACCATCTGTCACTAGGAGTCTGCTGTGTGTCAGGCTCCCTCCGGACCAGGAGAGGAGGATACAGGAGGATGGGAGAAGGTGGAACACACGGTGTGCTCTGACTCCCCCTCGGAGGACTGGATACTGGGATGCTGAGAGGACTGTCAGACCACAGAAGCTGCTCGGTGAGCTTCAACCTGCAGAACCAGAACAACAGCTTCTGTTTGTTTCCAGACACTCAGCATCTTCAGAAGCTTTGCTGGAAAAAAAAAAGCTTTAATTTGACAGGTTTAAGGTTTTATTCAGGAATGTTTGACTATTTAGTGGATTTTTCTAGCTAAAAGGTAGTTTTTGTTGAGTTTCTGTGGAAAAATAGAGTCAGCATGGTCTGTTTCTGCACTGCGACAACCTGCATGACATTTTGAAGCCACTAAATCCTTGTTCATGCGTAAGAAAATCGCACAGAAGACATTTTTTCTGGCTTTCGCTTTTTGCCAGTAGCAGCAGCTTGTTGTCCCCTCTGAGCCTCCGTAGCGATGGGAGACAACATGTCCAAACGGTTAAAGCTAATCTCAGCTAATGACACCGACATGGAGGAACGGTCCTTCCCAAACCCTTACCTGGACTGGGACACACAAACTGGACCAGACCAAGTACCTCAAGAACCATTCAATGCTGAAGGAAAGGTGAGAAACGAGCAGTTTATCATTAAAAAAAAAAAAGAGTTAAAATGTGAAAAATAAACAGAATCATCAGTTATTTCTCTACTATTACTGTAAAAATCACTTGTGTTCCGGTTTCAACTTTTGGTCAAACAGAAGTAGTAACTAGTGTCAAAACTAAAGAAAGGATAAAAAAAAGGTTTTATATGGGTGAAATAAATTGTAATGATAACGACACTAACTGTCTAGAAGCAGATAATAAAACGTTTTAGGACTGATTGTTCTCATTGTTTTACAGCTTTCAACCAAACTATAAGAAAATGAAGGAAAAACTATGAGAAAGCTGTTTTCTTACCGATTTGGAAATAAAAGCTCCAACATGCAAAATAAACTCAATGAGAAGAGCAGATTGGTTTTTTTTAGCATAAATTAAAAGATGCAAAGAAAGAAACGGTTGCTCTCTTAAATATTAATTTAATGTCCTCTTCCATTGTGTAGATACATATTTTCTGGTTTTGTTCTTTGTTTTTATATTGTTTTGTAGTAGTATGTGAAGCCTGTTGAGATCATTGTTTTGTATTATCGGACTCTGACCGGCCACTTTATTAGTAATGGACCCCCTTTTGCCTTCAGAACTACCTCAATCTTTCGTGGCATAGATTCAACAAGGTGCTAGAAGCATTCCTCAGAGAGTTTGCTCCTTATTGACATGATGGCATCACACAGTTGCAGCAAATTTGTGGGCTGCACATCCATGATGTGAAGCTCCCGTTCCACCACATCCCAAAGAAGATGTATTGGATTGAGATCTGGTGACTGTGGAGGCCATTTGAGTCCAGTGAACTCATGTTCAAGAAACCAGTCTGAGATGATTCCAGCTTTATGACACATTATCCTGCTGAAAGTAGAAGTTGGGTACATTGTGGTCATAAAGGGACGAACATGGTCAGCAACAATACTCAGGTGGGCTGTTGCGTTTCAACGTTGCTCAGTTGGTACCAAGGGGCCCAAAAAGTGCCAAGAAAATATTGCCCACACCGTAACACCACCATCACCAGCCTGAACCGTTAATACAAGGCAGAATGGATCCATGCTTTCATGTTGTTGACTAATTCTGACCCTATCATCCGTATGTCGCAGCAGAAATCGAGACTCGTCAGACCAGGCAGTTTTTCCAATTTTTTACTGTCCAATTTTGATGAGCTTGTGCAAATTGTAATTGAAGCCTATCTGCCTCAAAGTTCGACGTACTGTGCGTTCAGAGATGCTCTTCTGCCTACCTTGGTTGTAACAGATGGTTATTTTAGTCACTGTTGCCTTTTTATCAGCTCGAGCCAGTCTGGTGATTCTCCTCTGGCCTCTGGCATCAACAAGACATTTCCGCCTACGAAACTGCCGCTGACTGGATATGTTTTCTTTTTCGGACCATTCTCTGTAAACCCTAGAGATGGTTGTGTGTGAAAATCCCAGTAGATATGCAGTTTCTGAAATAATATTCAGACCAGCTACAGTTTGTAGTCCATACAGGTGGCGCAGTTGGTAAAAAGCAACTGCATCCGCCTGGGTCAAAGCCTGTGTCTCCCTTGCTCTGGCGAGAGTCTCGTTACCGGCGAACAGGTGACATCAGAGCAAGTCTGCGGCATCTCGAACTCAAAAAGTAACCGATCAGAACTGTGTCCGCCTGGGTCATCTCAAACACACCTCACGTCTACATGCCTAAATGCACTGAGTTGCCTCCAAGTGATTGGCTGATTAGAAATTAAGTGTTAACGAGCAGTTGGACAGGTGTACCTAATAAAGTAGCTGGTGAGTGTAGTGTTGACACAGTTTTACCCTCTAACATTTTGCTATTTGCTGTTAGGGTGAAAAGACTGTTGATGAGAAGGCCAGCTACATATTTGAAAAGGTTGATAAATAAATAGTTTATGTAGATAACTCTAATGTCCAAATTTATACAAAGGCTTGACACGTAACTACAACATTGTTGTAGTTTAATCCTAATTTGCACACAAATCCTCAGTGTGCAGGCTGCTAGATTTCCTAACTGGAAGACCGCAGGCTGAAAGGGTTGGCAACAACAACCCCTGAGAGAGGGATGTACGCAGCCCTATCCCTCTCACACTGTTAACCCACGACTGCACACCATCACACAGCTTCAATGTCTTCATCAAGTTTGTGGATGACAACTGTTTTGGGTCACATCAACACTGACGATGAGGCACTGCACAGGAGAGAGGTGAGCCGCTTGGTCAAGTGGTGTAGCGACATCAACCTCTCCCTAACCATGGAGAAGACAAAGGGGATTGTTCTGAACATCAGGTGAGTACACACGCAGCATCCTGCCTTCACCATTAACAGTGCTGCTGTGGAGAGAGTAACCAGCACCAAGTTTCTGGGTGTGCACATTTCCGAGAACATCTTGGGCTGCCGGCAACATTGGGTTCAGATGTTGGGCTCGTCATTAAAACAGAGGAAGGTGACCAAACAAAGGAGGATTTGCTTCAAACATAACTTTGTGTTTATTGATATATGTTTTTTTCTGCTCAGGTTAATGCTGCGTTCCAGAGAAGAGTGCAGAGCAAGATCAAAGATCTCCTTCAACAGATGGAAGAGGGCTTGAAGACGGCTGACCCCCATGATTTTTCCACATATACGGGATGGACAGGTGTGTTATTTCAACCTGACCTGAAACCTTATTTATACCAGATTAACCTGGCTATCCGGACCCTGCAGGCATCGCCCTGCTCTACTTGCAGCTACACCGGGTTACACAGGACGCATCCTACCTGCAGAGAGCGTTAGACTATGTGAAGCGAGCCATGAGGGTCCTGAATGGCCGCAAGGTGACTTTCCTGTGTGGGGATGCGGGACCTCTGGCTGTCGGGGCTGTTGTCCACCACAAGCTGAAAAATGTTGCAGACAGCAAAGACTGTGTGTCCAGGTAAGAGAATTACCCTAAAAATTACTAGAAGTTTTTAGGACCATTAAAAGATATTTAAGACAAACTCTTTTAATTGTTAAAAAAGCTAATATTCTTAAATTAACTAAACTCAGCGTAGAAAATTTTTGACTTCCAGGTGGAAGTCAAAATGTCTTGATCATCAAATACACTTTCTAGAAGACAACTTGGGGATCCTTCCCGCCCCCGGAAGTGTCTTGCTGCTGCTTTTTGAACTAGCTGAAGACTTTTTAGGGAAGATTTTGGGGATGCTGCGAGCAGAGCGTTACAATAGTCTAACCTTGATGCAAAGAATGCATGAATGAGTTTTTCAGCATCACTTTTATTCCGTTCCGTTCTGTCATCTTCCGCTTGTTGCGGGGTCGGGTCGCGGGGGCAACAGCCCCAAACGGACAGCCCAGGCCTCTCTCACCCCGGCTGCATTCTCCAGCTCACCCGGAAGGATCCCAAGTCGTTCCCCGGCCAGCTGTGAGACATAGTCTCTCCAGCGGGTCCGGGGTCTGCCCCTTGGTCTCCTCCCGGTGGAAGGTGACCAAAACACCTCGCCCACGAGGCGCTCGGAGGCATCCTGACCAGATGCCCGAGCCACCCCATCTGGCTCCTCTCAACCTGGAGGAGGAGCGGCTCGACACCGAGCTCGTCCCAGATGGCAGAGCTCCTCACCCGATCTCTGAGTGAGAGCCCAGCCACCCTGCGGAGGAAGCTCATTTCGGCCGCTTGTACCCGCGATCTCATTCTTTCGGTCACCACCCACAGCTGGTGACCATAGCCTTGGCGGAGTCCAACTCTCACTGGAAATGGAATCGACATACTGCCACTTATACGGACCACGCTCTGGCTCCGGTCGTACAAAGGTCGGACAGCCCGTATTAAGGGCTTCGAGACTCCGTACTCCCAGAGCACCCCCCACAGGAGTCCCCTAGGGACACAATCGAATGCCTTCTCCAGATCCACAAAACACATTTAGACTGGTTGGACAAACTCCCATGACCCCTCCAGGATCCTGAAGAGGGTATAGAGCTGGTCCGTAGTTCCACGTCCGGGACGGAAACCACACTGCTCCTCTTCAATCCGAGACTCGACAATCCGACGGACCCTCCTCTCCAGTACTCCTGAATAGACCTTCCCAGGGAGGCTGAGGAGTGTGATCCCTCGGTAGTTGGAGCACACCCTCCGGTCCCCTTTCTTGTAAAGAGGGACCACCACCCCAGTCTGCCAATCCAGAGGCACTGTCCCCGATGTCCATGCAATGGTGCAAAGGCGTGTCAGCCAGGACAGCCCAACACCATCCAAAACCTTTAGGAGCTCCGGGCGGATCTCATCCACCCCCGGAGCCCGGCCGCCGCGGAGCTTTTTTGACTACCTTGGCGACCTCGGCACCAGAGATAGGAAGACCCATCCCGGATTCCAAAGACTCTACTTCCTCATCGGAAAACATGTGGGTGGAATATAGGAGGTCTTCAAAGTATTCCTTCCACCGAACCAAAACGTCCCGAGTCGAGGTCAGCAGCTCCCCATCCCCACCGTAAACGGTGTTGATGGTGCACTGCTTGCCCCTCCTGAGCCGCCGGATGGTGGACCAGAATTTCAGGCACCGATGACCTTGCGTCCACAGCTCCGGCTTGCCGCCTCAACAATAGAGGTGCGGAACAGAGTCCACTCTGACTCGATGTCCTCCACCTCCTCCGGTACCCGTGAGAAGCTCTGCCAGAGGTGTGAGTTGAAACTCTCTCTGATGGAAGGATCTACCAGACGTTCCCAGCAGACCCTCACAGATCGTCTGAGCCTGCCAGGTCTGACCGGCTTCCTCCCCCACCATCGAAGCCATCCCACAACCAGGTGGTGATCGGTTGACAGCTCCGCCCCTCTCTTCACCCGAGCGTCCAAGACATGCGGCCGCAAGTTCGATGAAACAACTATGAAGTCGATCATGGAACTGCAGTCTAGAGTGTCCTGGTGCCACGTGTGCATGTGGACACTCTTATGCTTGAACATGGTGTTCGCCACCGACAATCCGTGACGAGCACAGAAGTCAAGCAACAGAACACCACTCGGGTTTAGATCAGGGGGGGGCCGTTCCTCCCGATCACTCCCCTCCAGGTCTCACTGTCGTTGCCCACGTGAGCATTGAAGTCCCCGAGGAGGACAATGGAGTCCTTGAGAGGGGCCTCTTCTGCTCCCCCCAAAGACTCCAAAAAGGGCGGGTAGTCTACACTGCGAGTCGGTGCATATCAACAAACGACAGTGAGGACCCGTCCCCCCACCCGGAGGCGGAGGGAGGCAACCCTTTCGTCCACCGGGGAGAACTCCAACATACAGGAGCCGAGCTGGGGGGCAACAAGTATGCCCACTCCAGCACGGCGCCTTTCACTAAGGGTGACTCCAGAATAGTACCGGGTCCAGCCCCTGTCAAGAGGCCTGGTTCCAGAGCCCAAGCTGTGCATCGAGGAGAGTCCAACTATATCTAACCGGAACCGCTCGACCTCGCGCACTAGGTCGGGCTCCTTCCCCACCAGAGAAGTGACATTCCACGTCCCTAGAGCTAGCTTATGCAGCCAAGGATCTGACTGCCAGGGTCCCCGCCGTTGGCTGCCACCCATCTCCTCCTTCACCCGACCCTTATAGCCCCTCTTGCAGGTGGTGAGTCCGCTGGAAGGGCGGCCCATGTCCCCTGTTCGGGCTGAGCCCGGCCGGGCCTCATGGGCAAAAGCCCGGCCACCAGGCGCTCGCTCTCGTGCCCCACCCTTGGGCCTGGGTCCAAGGGGGGGCCCCGGTGACCCGCGTCCGGGCAATGGCAACTTGGCCATGTTTGATAAACTTCATAGGGGTATTTTGAGCCACGCTTTGAGCCACGCTATATATTTATATATCACTTTTATATAAAATATTTTAGATTCTAGAAATGTTGCGAAGGTGAAACATGCAGTTCTACAAGCATGCGTTGTGTGAGTCTTGAATAACAAATCCTGGTCCAATGAAACTCCTAAGGTTCTAACTGTGAGGTCGGAGGCCACAGTTACTTCGTTCAGGAAGATGAAGACTATAGAACCCATATAATAGAAAAACATACAATAGAAAACATATAGAAATATCTCTCAGATTTTTATGACCTACTATAATGACCTCAGTCTTATCTGTGTTTAAGTGGAGATAAAGTTGTGAAAGTATTTTCTTAACAGTCACTAATCATCAACATGAATATTAAAGTCTGCTACTATTACTATTTCATTCGACTCTTAAAAAAACACTGGATAGAAAATCAGAAAACTCATTTAAACTTGATAAATAAGAGCCCAGAGGTCGGTGAAACAGCTTTTTGTTTTTCCAGATTTGCTGATGAGTAGCAGAGGTGTGAAGTAGCGAAGTAAGACTACTTCGTTACCTTACTCAAGTAGAAAATCTCGTTATCTTTACTTTAACGAAGTAATTATTTTTTGTCTACTTTTTACTTTTACTCACTACTTTTTTATGCAATTATCTGTACTTTTACGTCGTTAATTTTATAAAAAGTAGTCGCTACTTTCTCTATTTTGTCACCGTTAAAAAGCCGCGACTGTTTGTCGGAGTTTTTTTTTTTTTTTTAATGAATCCTGAATGCATCAAACAAAGGAACAGGTGAATGATTGGCTGAAAGGTCCAGTCAATCATTACTTTGGGGCGAGTAGCACCGCCCACAAACTTTTAAAGAACAGGAACGTCAATTTCTGTGTTTGAGACCTGTTGCGGGCTCAAAAATCAAAGTGTTTCTGATGCTGCAACACTAAACTTTGTTTGAATTATCAGTTTTTAAAAAAAAACAACAGCAAAGAAATGTTTTATTATTATTATTTTCAGTCTGCGGTTATTGTAAACGTCTTTGCTGAAAATGTTGTAGATGGTATTTTTATAAAAATAACTTCGATCTGTGACGCACTATTTTATCTTTAGAAACAAAGCTAATTGAACTGATTAATCCATAAATAGTAGTGGATGAAGTATTTGTGCTTAAAAGCATCCAAAATGTTATTGATTAGTTTATAAAGACTGACTGAGGAGATTAAAACTACACATCGCTTAGATTTTGTATAATGTAGATGTTTGGGTTAACATTAAAAAAAAAAAAAAAAACCTTATATGTACACATATATATGTAGATATGTATATATATAAATTTATATATACCGTCTCCTAAGTCCCGACCCTACTGGTTTCTTTCTGGGTTTCTTAAAATCTTATTTCCCTGGTTATTTTTTCATTTTTACAGTTCTTAAAATTTTAGAAAAAGAATCCAAGGATTTTGCCTCCTGTGTGTTTCCTTCACTTCCACTGCCTTACGAGTGCATGTAAAGGGTGTTATTTTGTCAATGGGCGTGGTTTTACTGGGTGTACGATATTTTTTGTAAAATACGATAATTTTACGTCATTAGTACGATAATCCAGCACCTCCCACCTGGCAACGCTGGTTCCAGGTGTCACGCAGGCTGTATGTGGCACTCCCAACATTATCAACTTGTTAAAGACTATTCAGTATTGCCTCAAAGAACTTTGAAAACTAGCTGCCTTCAAGGCTTGAAAAAGCCTTTTGGTCATTTTTTTTTTTCATTTATTTATTTATTTTTTAACATTGATGGTGTTTGTGTGTGTGTGTTTTTATCGTACTAATGACGTAAAATTATCGTATTTTACAAAAAATATTGTACACCCAGTAAAACCACGCCCATTGACAAAATAACACCCTTTACATGCACTCGCAAGGCAGTGGGAATGAAGGAAACACACAGGAGGCAAAATCCTTGGATTCTTTTTCTAAAATTTTAACTGCTGATTTAACTGATGCATTGAAGTTGGTTAAATTAGGTGATGCAGAGTGAAGCTTGGTAGCTGAAGGGACGTTACATAATGCCCTGCTTATGATAATACATTTGATTGTGTTCATTAATCGATTTCCAATAAAGATTATTAAGAAATAAATGTTTCTGATTCATAAAGTTTAACACCAAAACACTTTCATTTATTATCATATTTTCTGCTCCTTGAAGCATGTGATAATGGTTAAAAATATGTTCATACGCTTTTGTTAACAATATTCCTTTTTTTCTGAAAATTACTTTTACTTTTTTTTACTTTAAGTAGTTTTAAAATAGGTTTCTTTTTACTTTTAATTAAGTAGAAAACTTGAGTTGATACTTCTACTTTTACTAAAGTAGTTTTTTAACTCGGTATTTATACTTCTACTTGAGTAGAAAATGTTGGTACTTTTGACACCTCTGATGAGTAGACTGTATGAAGCTTTCATAGCCATTATATGTGTGTTTTAATTTAGGACTAAAAAGTCAGCTGGACTGTTTCAATCCATTTCATGTACATGGTTTTATGACATAAATTATTCTTGCCCAGAGGAGATCTTTCTTCTGTTTCAACCTCAGCAGAGCAGGAGTAAAGATCTAGCTTTTTCTCCAGGCTTCTCCAGCTGCAACGTTCTGTTCTGAGTCTGGACACAGAGATGCCTGATGAGCTTTTGTATGGCCGAGCAGGATACCTGTATGCTCTGCTCTACATCAACAAGGAGATCGGAGCTGAAATTGTGGATGAAGGCACAATCACACAGGTATACAGTAGAGCACACGTTTCACTCCAACTACTAAATAGTGAAGAAAACCATGTTACATTCCCTCCAGCCTGTCTAAATAAGGTGCTTTTTTCCCTGCAGGTGGTGACATCCATTGTGGAATCAGGCAAGAACTTGTCTGAGCAGCAGAAGAAGACAGAGCGCTGCCCGCTCCTGTATGAGTGGCATAAGAAGCAGTATATTGGCGCTGCCCACGGCCTGGCAGGCATCTTCTGCATGTTGATGGAGGTAGGCTTAAAATTCACCTTTTTGCTTTTCAAAAAGAGGTAGTTATTATTTGTTTGGTCTAGCCTAGAGCAAAGGTGCATCTGGAGCTTCTATCCAAGCTGCTAAGGCCCAGCATTGATTACATTCGACATAAAAAGTTCAGGTCGGGGAACTTCCCATCTTCGCTGAGCAACGAGAGCGACCGGCTGGTGCACTGGTGCCACGGAGCGCCCGGCGTCATCCACATGCTCATCATGGCTTACCAGGTCAGTCTGCACATAGCATTGAGCTCAGGTGGTGGGACTCTACACTGCACGATTAGCAGTGGGGCCCTGTTATGGAACAGGAAGTTACCAGAAAGGTTCCTGCTGCAGATGGGAGTTTCCCGCTGCATCTGGGGGCTTCCTGGTATCTTGCCAGCCCACAAGGTCAGATGGTAACAAGGGGATGCAAGAGAATCTGGTGTAAATGTGCCACCATGTCTATCTTCAGGTTTTTAAGGAGGAGAAGTATCTGAAGGAGGCAGCTGAGTGTTCAGAGGTGATCTGGCAGCGAGGCCTACTCAGGAAGGGTTATGGCATCTGCCATGGCACTGCAGGCAATGGCTACGCCTTCCTCTCTCTCTACAAACTCACACAAGAGAAGAAGCACCTGTATCGGGCCTGCAAGGTGAGACCAGATGCTGGTGGATGTTTGCTTAAAATAAGCAATGTAGATCCAAATAGCAACAAGCTCATCCACCGTCATTCATTCACAACAGGTTTTCTAGAGGAATCTCACACAGGAACATCACAACACTAACCTTTAACCCTTAAACATTTTTGCTGCGCATCATTCACCACATATATGTTTTTGCTTTCATGGTGATTTGAAAAAGGGTCGGCGTAATAAGCGTTTGCTTCAGCCGATACCTTTTCGGTCCCTTGGTAAAATACAATTTTTCTTTCTTTAATGTGAAATTACAATGTGTCCAAAATAAATAAATAAAAAAAAAATTTAAAAAAAGAGGCGGACCGTCGCTATTTGAGCAGCGCTTCTGTCTTATTTAGCGTTGGTTCAGAATGAAAAGTCATCAGGGCAAATATTCTCGCTAAAACAAGTGCAACATTAGCAGCAAAGATGACATTATGTCAGTGACATCACAATGTCATCATCACCGATGTCTCCAACTGTCTATCAGTTGTCATCCTGGACCAGGATGTTCAGCAGGTCTATGGACGCATCGTACTGCAAACATAGAATTGATATTGTAATTTGACCTCAACACTCCCACTTATCTTCAGGCTGTGCACAATAGTTCGACATACCTAAAATGCCATTAATTATTACAGCAATATCTTTCAAGTTTTTGTCTAGTTTTAGTCAGGGAAGACTTAGAACGTTTTTAGTCCAGTTTTAGTGTAAAAAAAATTCTTACATTAACAATTGTGGCTTTATTACTGAGAATGATGCAGGTTATTTGTTTAAAAAAAAAAAAAAAAGACAACTCTGCCGAGCTTTAAATTGCGCAAAAACAGCAAACATTGCAAAACAACGTTAAATAAATATGAATTCTTCAGCGAGTAAGGAACGTTGTAACTTATTCATACTTAAAAATTACACCATTTAATAACTCTGTGAACAAAGTAAACATTAGAATGCATTTAAAGCAGTCGTTAGCGCTACCAAGTTAACTACAGAAGCTAGCAGCGCCAACAAGCTCCCATTAGCTTGAAGTTAGCATGCTGTTTGCGCAAAATATGTAGAAAACTTTAAGTTTCTGACTACCAAGCCTCTTTGTTGCTGCTGCCGCCATGGTGTGTGAATTTCTCGTGGCCGCAGGTGTGTTGTGTAGACGGTGTGAACGCGCAGCATTGTGTGTGTGTGTGTGTGTGAGTGTGTGTGTGTTGGGGGGTTAGGGGTGCCATCGTGAGACAGAATGCAGCTGCTGTGCTTTTTCTTTTCACAGACAGAAATGTGAAAGTCTGACGTCCATTTCGTTACATTACGTCTCATCACATTTTCGTCACCAAAAAGTCGCATTTATTTTGTTATTGTTTTGTCATCATCATGAAAAAAAGTTTCGTCAACAAAATCATTTCGTTGTCGTCATCGTTGACGAAAACAACACTGGTGCTCACTGGAAAATGCACACTAAAACCATGGTACAATAAACCAATGTTCTCCTACAGTTTGCAGAATGGTGTTTGGACTACGGGACCCACGGCTGTCGGATCCCAGACAGGCCATACTCTCTGTTTGAAGGTACTATAGATCTTAATCTATGCTGTTTGTCAGAAGTTTTTCAGTCTTTTTTTTCAGCCAGAGTACCCTTTAAACCAGGGTGTCAAACCTTTTTTTGTCCCAAGAGCTATCAAACCTTCTGAGATCTACCAGTCCAATGTCAACATCATAAACACACAGAGGGTTTCCAGCCTGCAGTAAAACTACCCTCACAACATGTTTTGTTGTTTTTACACAATCATTTGACTTCACAAACTCACCTCTCTCACAGTCACAGACAAATTCCTCTTTCTCTCAAATACATTCACACAAACAAATTTCTCTCAAACACACACTGACAAATTCATCTCTCTCTCTAACACACTCACAGACCAATTTCTCATTCTCAGTCTTTCTCTGTATCCCTCTGTTTCTCACACACACACACACATTCTACTTGCACACAGTGCTTTGGGATTGGCCACAGCACGCGCTGCTCGTTGCGAACAGGCTTAACAATGTGATTCCACATAACAAATTCTAAAAACCTCCAATAACATTAGAGTCACTAAAAAAGCGTAGCTAGATCAGGGGTCTCCAACCCGTAGCTCACAAGCTACCAGTAGCTCTCGCCCCCTTTTCGAGTAGCTCGCCAAAGGTTTTCTGAATCCTATACAACTTTTATCAGGCACATTTGATTTATCACTTTGTAAACAAATTTACACAACTATCCGATAAAATTCGTTAGTATCCCGCATCCTTCATATTATTATTCACCAATTAGTTGTCCATCAGTTGCGCTGCGGTGTAACTTGACTCAGGCCAGATTGGCAGTAACTACGACCACAGCTAAGAGGGGAAAAACGTACAGTTTTCATGAAGAGTGGGAAACAGAGTTTTGTTTTACAAATGTAAACAATAAGTGTGTGTGTTTGATCTGCGGTGCCAGCGTGTTTGTTGGTAAAAGATATAACATGAACACCGTTTCACTAAGGATCACAGCATCTTTGCGCAGAAATTTTTCACGGGCAGCGGCCTCTAAAAAGAGAACATTAAGGAGCTAAAAACAACACTTCATAGACAACAATCGCTCACCAAACCAACGAAGAAGACCAATGCAGCAACAGAGGCATCGTTTAAAGTGGCACACAATTTAACAAAGCACAAAAAGCCGTTGACTGATGGTGGGATTGTAAAAGAGGCTGTAACGGTAGTGGCTGAAACCTCATTCTGGGACCATAAAAGTAAGTCGGAAATTTTGTCTGCGTTCGCCGACGTACAGCTTGGTGCAAAATAGGCTACTGTGGCAAGGAGAGTGGCTGCACTTTCTGAAGATGTGGAAAAGCAGCTGGACTTGGACATAAAGAAGTACAATTAATTTAAAATAATTCATCATTTCATAATAATGTGCAGCTCAAGTCTCAGCAGCATTCTCAATTTTTCTGGAGCTTTTTAGAACCAGATGAATTTTAGAATCTTAACGTAAGAGCTCTGAAAAAAACTGCTTTGTTTGGGTCTACTTACCTGTGTGAGTCAGCTTTTTCTGACATGAAGGTTATCAAATCAAAGTTTAGAACTAGACTGTCAGATGAACACATGAATGACTTCATAAGAGTGAACCTCTATACTCCACATTAAATAAATAAAATAAATGAATCACTCTATTCATCCCTCACCGGGGAAATTTGTGTGCTGCACTCCTTACACCGCAGCATTACTCTGCTCTTCTTGATTCCATGCTGGGCCAGTGAATAAAGGTTACACATAGAAATGAACGTGAATCATTCTCTAATAAAAGATGTGGACAAATATTTTTAAAAAATAACAAATGAGCGAACGCCTCGCTGGTGAGGTGTTTCGGGCACGTCCCACCAGGAGGAGACCGAGAGGCAGACCCCGGACCCGCTGGAGAGATTATGTCTCACAGCTGGCCGGGGAATAACTCGGGATCCTTCCGGGTGAGCAGGAGGATGCAGCCGGGGTGAGAGAAGCCTGGGCTTCCTGCCTGAGGCTGTTGCCCTGCGACCCGGCCCCGGATGAGTAGAAGATGACGGAACAGAGAAGTTGCAATAAAGCTTTTGTAAATCCATTGTTTTGTGTTTAAATTTAAAAGTGTGAGCTACACGAGACAGGAGTACATTCATAAAAAATGCACAGACAGTTTAATTAAATACATTTTGTGCTGTCTTTTATGCATATCATTTGGCCAGAACAAGAAATCTGGAGAGGTGGAGGTTTGCACTAGAAAGAAGAGGTTTGAAGATTAGTCAGAGTAAAACAGAGTACATGTGTGTGAATGAGAGGGATTCAAATGGAAAAGTGAGGTTACAGGGAGAAGAGATAAAGAAGGTGGAAGATTTTTTTTTTTTTGAAACTTTATTTAAAGATTTTCCATTTTTTATACAGACACACAAAAAAAAAAAACAACTTTAAGTCAAGTTATATAAAGTTACAAAATAGAGATGATTAAAGAACATGTCAACCAGTGGTATCTATCTTAGACTTGTAAAATATTTGGATCAGACATGAAACAAAAACAAAAAAAACAAGCAAACCCGAAACAAACAAATCACAAACATAAGCTGCAGCTTTCTCCATAAGTACTGGTAAATAATGCTTAAAGAAGGTGGAAGATTTTAAGTATCTAGGATCAACAGTCCAGAGCAATGGAGAGTGTGGAAAAGAGGTGAAGAAGCGTGTTCAAGCAGGCTGGAATGGGTGGAGAAAAGTATCAGGTGACATGTGTGATAGAAGAGTTTCAGCTGAAACGAAAGGGAAAGTGTATAAAACCGTAGTGAGACCGGCCATGCTGATTGGTCGAGAGACAGTGGCACTGAGGAAAAGACAGGAAGCAGAGATGTTTGTAGCAGAGATGAAGATGCTGAGTATCTCTCTGGGAGTGACCAGGATGGACAGGATCAGAGGAACAGCACATGTTAGAGGTTTTAAAGTCCGAGAGGCCAGGCTGAGATGGTTTGGACGCGTACAAAGAAGAAAGACCAAATACATCGGCAGAAGGATGCTGGGTTTGGAACCACCAGGAAAGAGGACTAGAGGAAGACCAAAGAGGAGGTTCATGGATACAGTGAAGGAAGACATGAAGATAGTTGGTGTGACCGAAGAGGATACAGCAGATAGGGTTAGATGGAAGATACTGACTTGCTGTGGTGCCCCCTGAATGGAAATGCCAAAAGGAGAAGAAGATTTGGCCATAACAAGAAATGTTCATGTAAATGTTCAGGCAATACAAAATTATCTTTGTTTGGGCTAAACTAAGCTAGGAGAAGAAATGTTACAAAGCAGGAAAAAAGATTGGAGACCCTTGCGCTAGAGGGTCTGAATAATAACTAAAAATATCGTCAAAATCGCTGAGTTGGCAACACTGACTTCATTTCATAATTTTTTTTTCTTACACACTTGCCGGATGATTTGGGATCAGTGAGACCACTATCAATTTGTTGAGCACCCCTGCTTTGAATGAATGAAACTACTGTCAAAGATGTTTAAAAGAGCGAACACTGTAGCGTTTGCTTTTTACAAACTGTAAGAATGGGTTTCCGCTTCAAAATGCCACGTTAGAGTCATGTGTTACATTTATACACTTAAATTATGGGTCCTTGGAGAAGACACCTAACCCCCTGTTTCTCCCACCATTGGCACCGTCTTAGGTGGCAGCCTGCTGGGGTGTAATGCAGCACACAAGTTTCCTCTGTGATAGATCAAAAAGTATATAAGCATAATTAACCTGACACCAAATTGTATATGCTCCAGTCACAGGTCACATGATCTTTGTGGTTTTTGACAATGTAGTAACGTGACCACACTGTCATTGTTCATATGACTGAGAGACTTTCTTATGGTGTCATTCTAATTTAACATATACATTTTAACCAGACAATATTTGAATGATATTTTTACATTGAATCTGTTCAACAGGAAAATAATGCTAAACATAAAAGCAGCAGCAGCTTAACTTATTCTGAAAGAAGAGACATGACAAATATTATCAGAGCTGTTGTTGGAGAAGTTTTCTTTATGGACATTTTTCACACTAAGAATTATATTCCATACCCATCTCATTTATAAACACTGTGCAACTTGTACCTTTGTCTGCATCTGTGTTTATTTCACATGTATGTTTTTTGTTGTTAGCTGAGTTGCTATAAAGAGAAATGCGGTGAACTCTGAATTGAGTTCCAGTGAATCCTCTTAGCCAACCACAGCAATGAAATGTTATGATTGGGCCTTTAACCCGCTGGTACAGTTGTGCTGAGAAGGGACCAGAACTGTGCGTCTGTGTGATCAAACTTTCATCAATCAGTGAGCTTTGAAAAGGCTGTCCAATCACAAACGACCAAAAAAAACAGCCAAGCATGACGAGAAGATTCTACATGGATCTTTATATTTAATTCAGGAGTTATTTCCTCCTGAGTTGCTAATGCTGAGATGTTTGGGAATAAAAGCTGGTGTTTGTCTGCAGGTATGGCTGGAACCATCTACTACCTGTCTGAGATGGAAAACCCAGAAACATCCTGCTTCCCCGCCTTCCAACTCTGACCTACTGCCGTGCCCAAGTTTTTTTCTCGTGCCCACAGCCGGACCTGCTTGCACCCATGTGCCCACAGAAGTATGCATGTGGCTTCATTAACACTCTGACCCCCAGGTTTTGATACTGTAGCACTGAGGCCAAACGTGTGTGTGTGCGTGCGTGCATGCGTGCGCGTATGTGTTTGTATGCGTATGTGTTTGCGTGCGGCAGGCATCCATATACTGAATTTATCTATGTGCACTTCTATGCATGCTCAGTGTTTTTGGTGCCTGATCTCCTGTTGCTGATGTTTGTTGATGGCAGCTAACGCTTGTCTGAGGATTAGCAGTTGGTCCTGGACCTCAGACCCTGAAAGAAGGTTCTGCTGGTAGAAAAAGCAGATATTGAAACTCTGTTCTTGAAAAAGACAAAAAATAACCCATCTTAATGTCTTTTTTACTTACATTTTTTTCCCTCGTTAGGGTTGAAACATTTCAGAGACTTTGCCAAGTTATTTGATGAATTGATGGTAGTTTAGGTAAACATGGAGGCAGTCTTCCCGACAGCACCTGAATGCACCGTACATGTTGCATGAGGTCATTTTTTACAAAGTTGTTTGTCTCCTATTGTTTGATGGTTCATGTGTGTGTTGGATCTGTGAGCTGAACTTGCTTTCTGAATCACAGAGGGATATGTGCTTAAATATTGTAAAGCTGCTTAAAAAATGTTTTTTTTAATAAAGCTGATCAGCTCCAAGTCTGGATTCATCATGCTCAAGCAGCTGCGGCACACTCTTTGTGGGGACTTTGCACCACTCAAAAACTCATAAAACTTTGAATACCCCCAAAGGTACAATGGGAAATATTATGATGGCTTTCTGCAAGGGTGTGGTGAATTTTCTCCATGGCACCACCTACGACTTTTGCCCCGCCCTTGCCACAAAAAGAAAAGTATCAAATTTGGTACATTTCTTTAACACGTTGAGCTGAACATTAAATCCTCTTGGAGCAAAGCTGTAAAAAAAAATGAACAACTTGGTTATATTGGTTGAACTCTAATAAAACGCTAATAAATATTTTTTTTTTTACATCCTATTGCCTCAAGACCTTATCATATCCTCAACATTATCCACTTGGGCACATAAAAGTGATGACTCACAAAATTTTGATTGTTTTTTATGTTTTATATATTTTTTATTTTACAAACAATACACATAAGAAAAGGATATTTATAATAATAAGGCCCCCGTTCCCACCTCGCTGCCAAACCCACACTGAATATGAATTTAGTACATAATAATCTTTTTTTAAAAAGGAGAGACAGAGAAACAAGTAAAGAGTGAAGTAAAAAGTATACGCATATATACATACATACACTCAACAAAAATATAAACGCAACACTTTTGTTTTTGCTCCCATTTTTCATGAGATGGACTTGAAGATCTAAAATTCATTCCAGATACACAATATTACCATTTCTCTCAAACATTGTTCACAAATCTGTCTAAATGTGTGATAGTGAGCACTTCTGCTTTGCTGAGATAATCCATCCCACCTCACAAGTGTGCCACATCAAGATGCTGATCTGACATCATGATTAGTGCACAGGTGTCCCTTATACTGCCCACAATAAAAGGCCACCCTGAAATGTGCAGTTTTGTCTCACAGCAAAATGCCACAGATGCCACAAGCATTGAGGGAGCATACAATTGGCATGCTGACAGCAGGAATGTCAACCAGATCTGTTGCTCGTGCATTGAATGTTCATTTCTCCACCACAAGCCGTCTCCAAAGGCGTTTCAGAGAATGTGGCAGTACAAAACAAAATGCACATTTCAGGGTGGCCTTTTATTGTGGGCAGTATACGGGACACCTGTGCACTAACCATGATGTCAGATCAGCATCTTGATGTGGCACACCTGTGAGGTGGGATGGATTATCTCAGCAAAGAAGAAGTGCTCACTATCACACATTTAGACAGATTTGTGAACAATGTTTGAGTGAAATGGTAATATTGTGTATCTGGAATGAATTTTAGATCTTCAAGTCCATCTCATGAAAAATGGGAGCAAAAACAAAAGTGTTGCGTTTATATTTTTGTTGAGTGTATATAGCATACATACAAAAGCAACCACAAAAAAATAAACCTAACAGGTAAAGAGCAAGTGTCTTTGCACATGTAAAGAGAGAAAAAAATAAAAAGGGGAAAGCGGGCCTCACTCTGACAAAACTGTGGATGGAAGTTTTAAGCATTTTAAAAAAAGGCCTCCAAACCCTGTAAAATTTATGCTCAGATTTTCTGTGTGTATCTTCTCTAATTTCAGATAGTAAAGCACATCTCTGACCCAAGGTGGGCGGGGCAGCATTCCTCCACTCAAGGAGGACAAGGTGTTGGGCTTTCAAAGTCGCAAAGGAGGTGATCCCCTGACCAACATTAGGCAATGGCAGAGCCTCACTGTTGATCCAAACAGAAACATGAGTGGATTTAAATTTAATTTGATTCCGAAGGTTTAGCTAAGTGCCCCACAGATATCTCCCAAAAGCACTGTATTTTAGGACAGAACCAGAAAGTGTGAATTAATATAGCTTCTGAACTTTTGCATCTGTCACACAGCGGGTCAATCTGAGTGTTTTAATCAACCTTGTTGCACCTGTGGTGTATCAAAGGTGACCACCATAGGACATTTTTACTTCAGACAGAAAACATCCCCCAACATGCTACCCCAACTCACTCACACTGGGCACCTCCCTCCCCCATGCTAAACCTCCATACACATTTCGTACTGTAAAAAGTGTCATCTCTTTCTGGCTACAAAGACCGGACGGCCCTTACCAAGGGCTCCGAGACTCCGTACTCCCGGAGCACCCCCCACAGGAGTCTCCTAGGGACACGGTCGAATGCCTTCTCCAGATCCACAAAACACATGTAGACTGGTGGGGCAAACTCCCATGACCCCTCCAGGATCCTGAAGAGGGTATAGAGCTGGTCCGTAGTTCCACGTCCGGGACGGAAACCACACTGCTCCTCTTCAATCCGAGACTCGACAATCCGACGGACCCTCCTCTCCAGTACTCCTGAATAGACCTTCTCAGGGAGGCTGAGGAGTGTGATCCCTCGGTAGTTGGAGCACACCCTCCGGTCCCCCTTCTTGTAAAGAGGGACCACTATCCCGGTCTGCCAATCCAGAGGCACTGTCCCCAATGTCCATGCAATGGTGCAAAGGCGTGTCAGCCAAGACAGCCCAACACCATCCAGAGCCCTCAGGAGCTCCGGGCGGATCTCATCCACCGGAGTCAGATTTTTTTGAATATTTTTTTTAAGAGATCACTGCCTCCCCTTCCCTACCTCCATCACACCTGCCACCAGCGTTTGCTGCTTCTCAGCTATTCAACCGACTCGCTGATGAACCCCCCTCACCCCACTGCCACTCACCTTCCTCTGTCACACTAAGCTTGCTAGGACCACAGACCATCACCCCTCCCTCCATTCCACCTACGCACTCGTTCACCCCCAGTCTGACTGTGACCACCTACCAGGTGAAGAAACAGCTGGAGAAGCTAAACCAGCACAAAGCAGCCGGCCCGGATGGCATCAACCCTCGTACTCTGAGGACCTGTGCGCTCCAGCTGTGTGGGGTTCTCCAGCACCTCTTCAACCTGAGCCTCAGGCTGGAGAGGGTTCCGCTTCTCTGGAAGACATCGTGCCTGGTCCCTGTACCCAAGAAACCATCTTCATTTCACCTCAAGGATTTCCGTCCAGTTGCCCTCACATCTCATGTGATGAAAGTGCTGGAGAGGCTGGTGTTAGCTCAAATGAGACCGCTGGTGAATTCCTCTCTGGACCCCCTTCAGTTTGCCTAACATCCGCGCTCGAGGATGCCATCATCCATCTGCTGCAGCGAGCTCATTCACATCTGGATGGTTGTGGGGGCATGGTGAGAATCATCTTCTTTGATTTCTCTAGTGCCTTTAACACCATCCAGCCCTCATTACTGGGTGATAAGCTGCGGCTGATAGGTGCTGATACGTCCATCGTCTCCTGGATCACTGATTACCTGACGGACAGGCCACAGTTCGTTCGGCTGGGCAGTGTCCTGTCTGATGTGGTTCTGAGTGGTGTAGGAGCCCCACAGGGCACTGTGCTCTCTCCATTCCTCTTCACATTGTACACCTCAGACTTCCAGCACAACTCGGCAACTCAATGTTGAAAAGACCAGGGAGATGGTGATTGACTTCCGGAAGAACAGATCTGCCTTGTGGCCCCTCTACATTCTGGATAGGGATGTGGAGGTGGTGGAGGAGTACAAATACCTGGGAGTGACCATCGACAGCAGATTGAGCTGGAGGAGCAACAGTTCTGCTGTGTACAAGAAGACCTGCAGCCGACTTTACTTCCTAAGGAAGCTGAGGTCCTTCAATGTGTGCGGCAAGATGCTGGAGATCTTCTATCAGTCTGTGGTGGCCAGCACTCTTCTCCGTCATCTGCTGGGGGAGCAGCATCACAGCCAGTGACGCCAACAGACTTAATAAACTGATAAGAAAGGCTGGCTCTGTCATTGGCTTCCAACAGGACACACTCGAAGCACTGATGGAGAGGAGGTCACCCAATAAACTTTTATCTATCATGGACAACCCTGACCATCCTCTCTACCCACTTCTGGACAAGCAGCGGAGCTCCTTCTCCAAGAGGCTCAGACAGCTCCGCTCAAAAACCGGAGATCCGGAGAACCAGGAATCTTTTATTCCCAACACAATAGCACTTTATAATAACTCACAGAATGCCAGATAACTGGTTCATGCTCATGTAAATCATCCCTGTTTGTCACTTTATGCTTCTTATGTCACTTTTTTTACTTTCTTATGCACTTACAGTCCGTATTGACCTCAATGTTTTGTCTCATTATTCCTTCTATTTTATTATTTTAATATTTTATTATTTTTTATTATCCTTCTTGTATATATATACATATATATATACTGTCTATTTCTTTCTTTCTTGTTGCTGCTGTAACACACAAATTTCCCAAGTGTGGGATCAATAAAGTAATTCTAATCTAATCTATTGAAATCTCCATATGCAAATTTCTCACAGAAAGGCCAGTGTTTCAAACCTTGTCCCCCACCTGGGATTTGAACCTTATCATCTTCTTGCTGTGAGATCACTGTGCCACTGTTCTTTCAGTCCACAAATTTAACATTGATTGTAGTGAAAGAATCCAGGTTTTGTTTCTTCTCAGGTTTTGATTAAATCCAATATTCACATCAACTATTATTCATTAATTAATAATCTCACCACCCGGTCTTTCTTGTGTGCGCAGACTGAAGAGAGAAGGCTGGTGTCGAACTACAAAAAAACAACTAAATATTAAAGCATACCAAGCACTTCAAGCACTCCAGGATTCAACAAATTTCCCAATTTTCAATATTTATTCCTCAACAGAAAATCTAAAACAGATGCATCTGGGTTTCATTGTCCTCACAGAGCACACCTATGTCTCTCTGTGAGGTTACAACAAAAGACCACACCAAATTTGAGATTGCCAGATTTTATACCAAGAAATACAATTTCGTGAATATTCAATAATTAAGACTTATTTCTGTCTTGTCATTGGCCCTTCGTTCTTCTCCTCCCATCTTCTTGTCTTGCATAGAGGTTTTATCTTTATCACCTGAAACAAAGACAAATCAACCCCCCATACTCCCCATGCACCAACCTCTGGTTCAAACTGGCTTATCCGGTCTTCTACACAGTGCTCTGACAGGTTTCCATTCAAACAATCTTGTTGAACACAACAGCAGGTATTTATTCAAATCACCACAATTAGCAAATAAAACACTCAAAAACATTGAAAAAGTAAAATAGACATTCAAAAACCTATCTTTATTGAATAAAAAGTTAAATGTTAATCTTAAAATGTAAAAAGATAGAGAATAAAATATCAACTTTCTTCAGTAGTTTTCTTTTACTTAGTCTTACTTGGTAAAGTATGGCATTAGCACGGCAATATTTTTCTGTCGCATGTGTGAAATGCCTTCAAATTAAAAGAGGAGCAGGAAAAAACGGAATGACAACATCAATTTTACTCTCAAGGGTCCCTACAAAAGAAATGCACTACAAAACAAAAACAGCAACATTTATTTCATTGTAATAAATAAATAAATAAATTTGGATTGGCAGACTGGGGTGGTGGTGCCTCTTACAAGAAGGAGGACGGGGGGGGGGGCGGAGGAGCGGGGGGCGCTCCAATCTATCGAGGGATCACACTCCTCAGCCTCTGGGAGTACTGGTGAGGGGGGTCGAAGGTAGGCTAAGGTCTGAAGTACGAATTTGTGAGCAGCAGTATGGTTTTATGCCTAGACAGAGCACTACAGATGCAGTATTTGCCTTGAGGATGCTGATAGAGAAATACAGAGAAGGCCAGAGGGTGCTGCACTGTGTCTTTGTAGATCTAGAGAAAGCGTATGACTGGGTACCTAGAGAAGAACTATGGTATTGTATGAGGAAGTCTGGTGTGACAGAGAAGTATGTTAGAGTGGTCCAGGACATGTATGAGGGCTGTAAGACAGTAGTGAGGTGTGCTGTAGGTGAGACAGAGGAGTTCAGTGTGGGGGGTGGGACTGCACCAAGGATCTGCTCTACCCTTTGCTGTTTGCTGTGGTGATGGACAGGCTGACAGATGAGGTCAGACAGGAATCCCATTGACAATGATGTTTGCAGATGACATTGTGATCTGTAGTTGAGAGGAGAGAAGAAGGTGGAGGAAAAGATGGAGAGGTGGAGGTTTGAAGATTAGTCAGAGTAAGACAGAGTACATGTGTGTGAATGAGAGGGATCTAAATGAAAAGTGAGGTTACTGGAGAAGAGATAAAGAAGGTGGAAGATTTTAAGTATCTAGGATCAACAGTCCGGGCAATGGAGAGTGTGGAAAAGAGGTGAAGAAGCGTGTGCAGGCAGGCTGGAACGGGTGGGGGAAAGTATCAGGTGTGATGTGTAATAGAAGAGTTTCAGCTAGAATGAAAGGAAAAGTGTACAAAACCGTAGTGAGACCGGCCATGCTGTTTGCCTAGAAACAGTAGCACTGCAGAAAAGACAGGAAGCAGAGATGAGGTAGCAGGGATGAAGATGCTGAGGATCTCTCTGGGAGTGACCAGGATGGACAGGATTAGGAATGAGTACATCAGGGGCACAGCACATGTTAGAGGTTTTGGGGATAAAGTTAGAGAGGCAAGACTGAGATGGTTTTGGCATGTACAGAGGAGAGAGAGAGAGTACATAGGAAGAAGGATGCTGGGTTTGGAACCACCAGGAAAGAGGGCTAGAGGAAGGCCAAAGAGGAGGTTCATGGACGCAGTGAAGGAAGACATGAAGATAGTTGGTGTGACCAAAGAGGATACAGCAGACAGGATTAGATGGAAGAAAACTGACTTGCTGTGGCGACCCCTAAAGGGGAAAAGCCGAAAGAAGAAGAAGAAGAGGTGAGGGGGGTCCGTCGGATTGTCGAGAGTCGGATTGAAGAGGAGCAGTGTGGTTTCCGTCCCGGACGTGGAACTACGGACCATCTCGTTTTGTTAATACAGACATGACAAACTTATCAAGGATGAATTAAGCGAGGTTCGTACTACAGGGCCCTGGTGCATCCAGCTCCATCAGACCATAAGCTGGAAACAATAGCCACCCCATCCTGTTTGCCATAAAAACCACAAAGACTGATTTTGGTGGGAAATTTCAGTTTATTGGTGTTTGTCTCCAACCTCCATGTAGAACACAGGCAAGAAAAAGAAATCAAATATGCATTTTCAGCTTTGCATAGTTTTATTCTGAAGTGGTGCAGAGAAAACACCTGTGTTCATAAGGAAAAAGTAACCAGGATTGAAGAGATAAACACCCTCCTCTGGCATCTAAATAGGTTGTGCCATGGAAAAGAAACTTATTTTTGAGCAGTTCAGGATGAACATGGCCCCTTCTCACCTGATACCAGCTGGAATGGCATTATGTGGAATGGTCCAAAATGGCTAAAACTCGTAGCATTTAGAAGTTGGATTGTTTCTGTAAAAACATAAAAATATCAGGACGTGTGATTCATTTGGTTTATCCTTGAAGGGTATCAGAACCAGCCTTAGACCCTCGCCACACCCGTCCTCAGGAAGAAGAAGTAATAAATCATGACTGCCAGGGAGCTCCTGCTGTGTTTGTGTGTTTGTGTATGAAAGTCATATGTCCCCAGACAGCGTAAACACCGATAAATTCCTACCCAGTTGCCCCAGGTCATCTAGGACGTTAATTCTTGGTGCTGCTGTGAAAAATCTGTTCATATGAAGGTGGTGGGTGGTTGTAGTAAGATGGAGGAGGGGGGTATGAGGTCATCATCACGTGGGTGGGCTGTGCAGGGTAGACAGGAGGTTGTGTCATGGTTACTGCCGGGTTGGACACCGCCATGCCATTGGAACTGAAGCCCTGCTGCTGGGACACTGCAAATACAAACAGACCACCATGGTGTTAGAAGCCCTGCTGCTGCTGGGACACTGCAAATACAGATAAACCCCAAATTAAATATTTGCTTGTTTATTAATCTAATCAGATTCTAATCTTATCGATCTCCCAGCTCATGTGGGAGAGGCAGCCATAGCCTCTCTTTTCAAGGTTTAAAATATTCCTTTATGGAAAAGCTCATTCTAGCCCGCTAGAAACAGAGTTAGTTTGATAGCTGCTTATGGGTGCTAGGATCCAGAGCTAGGGGACTTGTCATGCCCTATGGTTTCATCTACTAATACTCTAATATCCGTGTTTCAAGCTTTACTTATTTGTATTACATAAAGATTGTATAAAATTACGATGCAATCGCAGACGTCAATGAACAGAAATATACTTATATACAATCCTCTTTTTATTTTTAGAAAAAAAATGGAAAAAAGGAAAAATAATAGAAAGATAAAGTAAAATATATAGCAGACAAATAAATACAACTTTTGAAAGAATCCGGGGGTTTACTTCTTCTCAGATTTTGGTTAAATCCAATATTTGCTTCAACTATAGTTCATTAAATAATCTCACCACCCGGTCTTTCTTGCGTGTGCAGACTGAAGAGAGAAGGCTGGTGATTAAAACTACTAAATATAAAAGCATACTACGCATTTGAAATACTACCAGGATTCAATCATTTTCTCAATTTCCAATATTTATTCCTCAAGATTAAAATCTAGACAGATGCGTCTGGGTCTCAGTTCCCTGACAGAACACACCTGTGTGCCTCTGTAAAGTTACAAGAGAGACGACACCCTACTGAGATTTGCCAGATTTATACCGGACATTCAATTCATGAATATTTATTAATTAAGGCGTCTTCTATTTCCTCCACTTGGTCATTCGTTCTCCTTCTCCCATTCCTTTTTCAGCAGAAAACAGATGTCCCTTTCTTATCTTTCTCATCTCCTGAAAAACAAACAAAGCATTCCTGCCCAGGAGTCACGCTGATTTAAGTTGGCTTCTCGTGGCTTCATGTGGTCTGCTCCCCAATGACCTTTACATACCAACAACTCTATAAAATGTATTACACTCAGCAAGCATTCATCCAAGCACAACCTTAGCAAATAAAACATTCAAGAACATATCTTTATTGAATACAAAGTAAATTAAACATTAATAAACATATCTTTATTGAATAAAAAAGTAAAATGTTAATCTTCTTAAAATGTAAAAAGGTAAAGAGTAAAATATCAACTTCCTTCACTTTAAAGAACACAACTGCACCAACACTACATCAAAATACCAGACATTATACAAATTTTCACAATATTAAAAAAACAAATATCAAGACATATTATAAGAATTTTAACCCAGTAGTACAAGTAATTACACACTTAAAGTAACAAGGATAAAGAGAGAGAGCGAGAAAAAAAAACATACAAAATACAAAAAATAAAAATAAAAAATGAACCGACAAAAATGACTGAGGAAGAGATGAAAACAGAAGCTGCTGTACCAGTTCTAATAACGGATGCCATATTGTGAAAAGTGATCTCAAATACTACATGTTCACAAATGTTTCACCCTTAGTTTTTTTCAAATTGAGAAATACAAAACATCCCTAAGCCATTGTGTGGATGATGGAGGTTGTGGTGATTTCCACTTTAGTAGAATTACTCTCCTTGCAAGGAGAGTCATAAAGGCCAAGGGGCCACTTTGGTGTTGCGATAAGGGAGGTGGTCCTTCAAAAACCCAAAAAAGGCACTTTAAGGTTTTGGATAAATATTCCTGCCAAAAACACATAATAAAATAGAAAACACTTCAGTACAATAGCCTAGTTGTTGGGGGCGGAGCCAGAACGTATAAGGTTCCCTGTACATTGATGGCACTGATTGCATGTTGGAGAAACATTAGGGTATATTTTAGATAGACGTGATTGTGAATAATAAACTGTATGAACCAGTTTTCACTGTATCAGACTGTGTCACTCAAAATGACGATCATGTACTCTCATCAGGATCTCAGACCACAAATTATCGGAATTTTTCTCATCCGAATCGTCTTCCCAAAGAGCATTTTTAGTGGCAAGAATGTTCGATCGGATAGCTGAGATTTGATTGTAGAGTAATGAAATGGACCCCTTTACAGAAGAAACAGCTAATAGCAAAGAGTCAAGAGGAGTGCTTTCAGGTAAGTTGGGAAATGAAGTGACTATTAACAGAACTACAAACTTGTAAATACAGTATCTGAAAAAGTGATGTTTCGGGAGAGAGTAATTTTTTGATAGTTGTTGGAAGGAGGCAAAAACAGAAAAAATCTTTAAAAATTTGCAAGCTAAGGTCAGACTATTTTGAAAACGTTGTCAACAAGAGAGGGGAGAAATGATTAAATGCTATTGTGTGAGTAAGGCTGATTTTTTTTAAAAAAATTTAAATAAAGGTCAGAATCTTAAGTGAAAGTTTAACTATGCAATTCCCACAAGTACATTTTTGTAGGATACTGTATAGGAGAATACAACAAAGCGTTGAGAGAGACCGGGTGTGATGAGGTTCTTTTACTATCCTCTTGGAAAAAGAGGCAAGGCAAACCGTAGTTTGATTTGGATGGTTTATTTTTGCAGGTTGTTTTACCCTTCACAAACCCAAAAGCTTCCAAGCTCAGACAACCAGCTGTATGTACAAGCTTATCACCGGGCCAGCTAGACACAGAGACATTCAGCTGATATGGCTAGTTGGCTGCTAGATAGCAGAAGCTGGGGATAGTATGGTACAATGGTGTTCTGTCATCTAACTCTACTATTCTCTGCCAGACTGCCTTGGCCTCTTGATGTATCCACATCGACCTTGGCGGATACCTGGCTTGCTATCTATTCATTGTTCTCTATTGTCTGTTCATTTAGATTTACACTGCTAGTTGGTACAATGCATTTCACATGCTGTTCACCTCTCTCTTCCTCCTCTTTGGGGCTCCTCTTTGGGCTCTGTTTCAGACTCCTGATGGATTCTCTGCATTCCTGTCCTGGGCATGGCCAGACCGAGGAGGCCTCTGCGTTTCATCTACCATACCCCTCCATCAGGATGAAATACATCTACTCATCCCCGTCCTGAGGCTGATGGATCCTCTGTATTTCTGTTCTGAGCATGGCCAGACCGAGGAGGCCTCCACGTTTCATCTATCATACCCCTCCATCAGGATGAAATACATCTACTCATCCCCATCCTGAGGCATCGACGGGCTGAGGAGCCCCCCGTGTTTCCATCAGGATGAAGAACATCTATTGACTTCTTCAGATATTTAGCTGTAGAGTAGAATAAGCTAATATTGAAACAATAGTCTTAGATACATTGGATGCTCGTCCCAGGGGAGGGATCTCTCTTTCGTGTAGATCCCCACGAGGTTTCTTATTTTTCCCCACGGATAGGTTTTTAAGTAGTTTTTTCTCACTGTGAAGGAGAGTCTAACGGCAGGAATTTGCTGGTTATAGTGTAGCAGTGATCCAATGTGTTCTTTTCCCTGGTTGGGCAGTTTACAAACTGTCTGTACTTTGGGAGTTCCTGGCTCAGATTTCCTTTGTTAAAATCCCCGAGGATAATAACTAGAGAGTCCGGGAAGTTTTGCTCCACATACAGAATTTGGTCCACAAGCGCGCGTTGGGCCTCATGCACGTTTGCGTATGGCGGAATGTAAACAGCAGCCAGAATGAATGAAGCAAACTCCCGTGGAGAATAAAATGGTCTACAGTTTAAAAAGAAGTATTCCAGAACCGGAGAGCAGAGCTGGGAGATCACAGACACATCCGAACACCAGGAGTGGTTGATGTAGAAACAGAGCCCTCCACCTTTTGTTTTCCCACCAGAGAAATCCCTCTGTCTGTCAGCGCGGAAGATCTAAAATCCCTCCAGTGAAGCGTGCAGTCCGGGATCTGCTCGTTGAGCCATGTCTCCGTGAAGCATAGGACACAGGAGGAAGAGAAGTCCCTGTTTTGTTGCATCAGCAGTGCTAGCTCGTCCATCTTGTTGCTAAGTGAGCGGACATTAGAAAAAAAAGGCTCGGCAAAGGAGTACGCGAGCCACGATTGCGGAGACGCACGAGGACTACCGCACGCTTTACTCTCTTCTGGCCTCTCCCTTTTTTAGCCAAAATATGGACCAAATCTGCTGCAACCACTAAAAAAACTGGTAGTAGGTCCGTAGGGGTCGATGTTCTGAGGTTTTTAAGAGCTCTTCACGAATGTAAGAGCACGTTGATACACTATTCACTAAGAAAAACAGAGAAAAAAGGTTGCACAGAAGTACCGAGGCAGCCGTCTGCGTCGTCTTGGATTCCGTCCATACTAAGGATGCATGGGGAGTAGAAATTTCTACTGGCTTATGGATGTGCGCCTTGAAAGGGATCAAGTCTTACTCTATAAATGCATATGTTCAACTCATACAATTTAAAGTAATCCTCCGTTTGCATTTCTCCAAAACGAGGCTAAACAAAATGTTCTCTTCTGTTTCACCTATCTGTGACCGCTGTCAAACTGGTGTAGGTTCTTTATGTTATTCATTTTAAACATGCCCCAAGCTGACACAGTTTTGGTGTGAGATTTTTAAGTTGTTTAGTTTACAATGTAAAAATAAATCCCGATGTTATAATTTCAATATTTGGTTGTTCGGAACAAACCCAGAAACTCTCACACTCAGTTCGCCAAGCCATCATGCTTGGAATGGTTACAGCCAAGAGGATTATCCTGAGAAAACGGAAGGCCACTACCCCCCCAATTTTTCGTAAATGGCTAATGGACATGATGAGCTGTTTGTACCTTGAAGAGATTCGTTTCAAACTGACATATCAACAAGATAACTTCATAAAGATCTGGGAACCCTTGATGAATCATTTTAAACAGTTTCAAACCCAGCCTCTCTCCTGAAGACCTCTGTTCTGTTTCTTTTGGATTCACTGGTCAAATTCTCTTTCTCTGTAAATTATATGTGGGCATTCATCTTGTATTTGTCTATGGTACCCTGACAGTATTTGTGTTGTGTGTGTTTGTTAAATTTGAAAAAAGCAATAAAAAATATTTTAAAAAACCCCAAAAAAACAGCAGTGCTCCTTCTTCAAGAGGCTCAGACAGCTCCGCTCAAAAACTGGCCAGTACCAAAAATCTTTTGTTCCCAATATAATATCATTTTACAAAACTCCCAGAGTAAACAGATAACTGGATCATGCAATTCATCTGCATGATTCTGAGGTTTGATCCCGTTAGACCTCAGAAGCAAAGCAGGCGGGGCCCGGGCAGTACTTGGATGGGAGACTGCTCGAACCCCAGGTGTAACAGTGGGACGGCCGTTGAGAAAAATTGGTGCTGTGTCCTTGGGCAAAACACTTCCACCCACATTGCCTTGTCTGGTTTTGGTGTGTGTGTGGTTAGTTTATCATTTTTGCCAGCTCATTCTGCCTGTACTGCTTGTTAAAAGATTTTAAATTATTTCACTTGTTTTATTCCTTACTCTCACATTATTCCATTAGTCTACTTTGAGTCTGCTTTTCTGGGTCTCTGCTGGTCGTGTTATGAGAAGCCCCCAAAACTGGAATTGAGGAGACATTTTATAATCAACCACTTCTAAGTCTTCAAACATCTCAACTCTAATGCTGATGAGAAAGAGCTGAATCATGATTGGTTGGAGTACCTGGAGTAGTGACTGGGTGTCTGGTGAAGGAGACGTTGAAGGCTGGATCGTCTCTGAGGGGAGATGGATACATCCGTCTACGAATTACCAGCCCAGCACCGCAGCAAAACAGAACCCCCGTCATCAACAGCACCCTACAGTCAGATAGTTGAAGGTTTAAATTATTACAGAGCTTTTACAGCACCATTGTTGCATCAGCAATTGTCTATGCAATGTCCTGCTATTGTGGAAGAATTATGGAGAGGGTCATGAGGAAACTGAACAAGCTGTTGAACAGGACATACTCATTCCTAGACTGATCTTTGGACTCAATGGCCTCTTTTTTTTTTTTAACCAATGTTTTTATTAGCTTTCAACATCAATAACAGAAAAAAGACTTTACAGTAGCCATGGTTTTTTCTTTTTTTTTAAAACTAAACAAAAAAACCAGAAACAAAAAACAAAACAAAAAAGATAACGTTATGCAATAAATTTCAACATCTCACACTCTAATAAAGGTCATTTTCGTCTGAGGAATCTCAATAAGGGTGCCCAGACCTCTTCAAAATGTTGAGCTTTACCCCTCAAAATATAAGTTAGCTTTTCCAACGTAACGCTTAAAGACATTTCTCTCAGCCAAGATTGTACAGTGGAAACTTCAGTCTCTCTCCAGGATAAGGCGACCATCCTCCTGGCCTGCAGTAGTCCAAAGGTGATGAGAGTTTTCACACCAGATAAAACCCTGAAGTTGTCGGGGTAAATTACCAAAACACAAAGCTTAGCTGTGTAAGGTATTGGAACGCCAGTTATTTCACATAATTTGCAGATTATGCTTTTCCAAAAATCTTGTATTTTAGGGCATTCCCATACACAATGGATCAGGGTTCCTTTTTCAGTCAGACATTTTACACAATATCTGGAATGCCAGGGGACCATTTGTTCAGTTTCTCAGGGGTTATGTACGTCCTCATTAACCATTTATGCTGCAAAAGTTTTAATCTAGTGTTTATTGTGTGTGTTTGTGCTCTAAAGCATGCCTTTTCCCACTCAGCCTCACCAATATTTAATATCTGAACTCCATGCCATCATTTTATCAAAACTAGATTCCTTGTCTGTACAAACAAGCATGGCATAAAGTAAAGATATTTGCCGTCTACCGTACGTATGTTTTATAACCACACCTTCCAAACATGACAGCTGCAGTGCTTGAGTGTCACAGAGCTTTGATCGAATGAAGTGTCAGCCCATTTCTTAAAATCTCTGTCTGCTGTGCCCGGTGTAAACTGAGGATTACCCCAGATGGGAGAGAAGTGAGAAATAGAGGACGTGCTGCCAGTATGTTTATGGGCTTTGTACCAGATGTCAATTGTGTTTTTAAGAAAAGGATTAGTTGTCTTTTTCAGTAGGCTCTTAATATCTGCAGAGTAAAGATAAAGATTAAGTGGAAGTACAGAGGATGACTGTTCAATAGAGACCCATGCTGGTACGGATTGTGTAGAAAAGTAAAACATAGCACGACGTAGCTGAGCAGACCAATAGTACCACTTAAAATTAGGGAGTTGCAAACCCCCTTGGTCATACGGCAAGTACAGTAATTTTAGTGTGAGACGAAGTTTTCTGTTGTTCCAGAGAAATCTGCAAAACAGGCTGTTGAGTTCTCTGAAGAAGGATTCTGGTAGCGACAGCGGAGGGGACTGAAAAAGATGCAGGAATTTTGGCAGAATAGCCATTTTAATTAAATTAATTTGACCAATCAAAGATAGTGGGAGTTTGGTCCACCTTTCAAGTGTATCCTGTACCTCACTCATCAGCAGGTCATAATTAGCTGTAGCAATTGCACCCATCTGAGGAGTAACCCTAATTCCAAGGTAGGTAAACCCATCTTCAGCGTTTAAAAATGGTGTGTGTATATAACCGGGCGGGCTCTCTCTTCTTTGTTTAAAAATAATATTGCAGACTTGGAGTCATTAATACTATATCCCAAAAATTGAATGAACTTTCTAATTACCTCCAAGACCACAGGAATACTAACCGAAAGATTTGATAAAAATAGAATAATGTCATCTGCATAAAGTGATATTCTATGTTCATATCACCCAATTGTTATTCCAAAAAGATTTGTCTGGTTTCTAATTGACATAGCCAGGGGCTCAATAGCCAAAATAAACAATAGCGGAGATAATGGGCAACCCTGCCGAGTGGATCTTTCCAATGTGATTTTTTCCGATATGTTATTATTTGTCATTATGCAAGCTGTGGGGCTTGTGTATAATAATTTGATCCAGTTTAAAAATTTTTCTCCAAGTCCGTATCTTGGTAGTACATTGAATAAGTAAGGCCACTCGATTCTATCAAATGCTTGTCTTGCATCAAGAGATAATAGTGCTGTGTCGTTAGCATTATTCTTGTAATGTATTATGTTTAGGACTCTGTGAATGTTATGAAATCCCTGGCGATTTTGTACAAATCCATTTTGATCATTATGGACTAGGTGTGGAATGTGAGGGTCTAATCTTTTGGCGAGAACTTTACAAAGAATTTTGGTGTCTACCCCCATGAGGCTAATTGGTCTATATGAAGAGCAGTCCGTTTTGTTTTTGTTGGGTTTTAAAATTAATATTATTGTAGCTAATCTTAAAGTAGGGGGTAAAATATTATTATTCAGGGATTCTTTAAACATATTCATAAGCGGGGCAATCAAAAGTTTCTGAAAAGTTTTATAAAATTCTATAGTCAAGCCATCGGGACCAGGTGTTTTACCTCAATTAATAGTCTTAATGGGTCTTGCAGTTCTTGGACAGTGATATCGCTTTCCAAGTCGTCCCTGGTTTTCTCTGTGATGGTTTGAAATGGGAGAAATTTAAGAAAATCATGTCTTTCAGTGGATGATGGGAGACATTCAGATTTATAGAGTGCTTGATGGAGTTCTTTAAAAACATTATTTATATTGACTGGATCATCTGTAGTCTGACCTGATGGTGGGGTTATGGTATTGAAAGCTCTTTCAGATTTAGCTTTTTTTATTCTCCATGCTAGCAGTTTACTGGCTTTTTCACCCTGATTGTAAAAGTTCTGCTTAAGCCACAGTAAGCTGCTTGCTGCTTTTTCTGCTGATAATTTATTATATTCTGCTCTTAAAGTAATTAATAGCTTTTGTTTCACAAGGTCATCATTCCTGTTTATTTCTTTTTCTAACAAATTTATTTGTTTCTCCAGTTCAACAAATTTTTCCCTTTGTTTTTTTGTTTTTAGAACTTGTAAAACCTATTATTTCCCCTCTGATGTATGCTTTAAACGCCTCCCATCTTGTACACGCATTGGTCTGATCGGTATTAATTTCAAAATAGTCTTTTATCTTTTTCTCTATGTACGTAATAAATTCTGGGTTCTGAAGCCAGTGTGTTTGTAGTCGCCATGTAGGAGGGGAAACAGTAAGTTTGTCCACATGTATAGACATGGAAATGGGTGCGTGGTCACTTATTACTATACTATCATGCCAGCATTTTGATATCTTTGACACGAGTTCCTGTGACACCAAAAAATAATCAATGCGAGATCTGGACTTGTGTATACCTGAGTAACAGGAAAACAATATTTCATTTGGGTTGAGCTTTCTCCAAATTTCTATTAAATTTAAATCTGCCATGTATTGCATTATTGTTTCTCTACATTTGTTTTTAAATGATATCTTAGTGGAACGATCAAGTAAAGGGTTTAAAGTACAGTTAAAATCGCCACCTATAATAATGAGACCAGGTAATGAGGAAAGAGTCAAAAAAAGATTCTCAAAGAATTTAGGAAGGTCATCATTAGGACCATAGATACTAACTAGATTCAATGTGAGAGACAGCATTGTTCCATGAGCAACAACAAATCTTCCCTGAGGATCCTCAATGGTTTTAGTAAGTGTAAATGGAATTGTTTTATGGATAAGGATTTAAACTCCTCGGGCATAGTTATTGTAATTTGCATATAAAATTTGTCCCGGCCATCTGCGCCACACACGATCAACTTCAGAAATTGTTATATGGGTTTCCTGTAGAAATATTACTTTAGAATGTAGTGATTTAAGTCTGCTCATAACTTGTTTGATCTTTTTTAGCTTATTAAGTCCCCTGACATTCCAGCTTGTCAGTCCTAAGTTAGACAGTTTTGGGTCTGCCATTGCATCTGCCAAAATGTTTTCATTTTGATTGTGAGAAATAAATAAACCAAAACAGGAAAAAAACAAAAAAATAGCTAAAATTAAAAAAACATCCCATATCCCCCCAAACCCACCCGTTACTGAAACTAAACTGGGTAGGGGCAAATGCCATTCCACAAAAATGAGGAGTGGCTAAGCTGTGCAGGTCCATCTCTCAGACATCTTATCTGGTTACCCCCACAACCCCACATTCACATTAACAATTCTAATGTCCCATCATAAAAAATAATTAAACAAAATATACTGATTCTCCTTTACTCAAAAACTGAACTCAAAGTGTCCACCATAAATGGTAGTTACAATTAAAATACAAAAACGATATTAATAACCAAACACGTTGCATCATGATTAATAATGATACGATATTCATATAAAGTTTACCTTGGGTTTAATACCTTTGGTTAGCTAAATCAGGTTTACCTCCATGTTGGTATTGATAGCTCTTGGCGCCGTTGAAGGGCAGCCTGCTGCGGTGTAAGGAGTGCAGCAAACAAATTTCCCCGGTGAGGGATGAATAGAGTAATTCATTATTATTATTATTGTTATTATGTTCTCTGTGGCTTTAAAAAGATAATTTAGCTGAAACTTCTCAACCTCTTCAGGTGTGGAAAAAAGGTAAATTTAGGGGGAGACGGTGGCCGCGTGGTTAGAGCGTTCGCCCGCGGACCGGAAGGTCGTGGGTTCGCGTCCCACGGAGAGCACCTCTAGGGTCCTTGGAGAAGACACATAACCCCGGCTTCTTCCACCATTGGCGCCGTTGAAGGGCAGCCTGCTGCGGTGTAAGGAGTGCAGCAAACAAATTTCCCCGGTGAGGGATGAATAGAGTAATTCTTTTTTTTTTTTTTTAATTTTGCCCTTGTACAGATTTCTCATCTTACACGGCTGCAGTGTGAATCCCCGGAAAGTTCCAGAATCAACAAACTTCTTCTTCACATTGTTGAATTGGCTCCTTGCCTTCAGAGTTTCAGCAGACAGATCTTGTGCAAAGAAAAGCTTTTGACCCTCATGTGTAATGCCTCGGCGTTTGGCTGCATGAAACACAAACTCCCGGTCTTGAAAGCAAAGGAAACGAATGAGAACTGCTCTGTTTTGGCCCGGTTTTGGTCTTGCTAGCGTGCGATGAATGCGCTCCAGCGTGAATGACTTCTTGTTAGCATCAGATCCTAGCCAAACTGGCAGCATACGTTCAATAAATTCAAAAATAGGCTGTGTACCTTCAGCGCCTTCAGCCAGTCCCACCAACCGGAGATTTTTCCTTCTACCACGAGTTTCCAAATCCTCTGTCTTTGATTCAAGGTAGGCGATTCTCTTGTTTGCAGCCGTTAACTGAGAGCTAACATCTTCCAAACTTTCCTCCGTGGATCCGATGCGGCCTTCAGCCTCCACGAGTAGCGCAGCGTTAGCAGCGATGTCCTGTCTGAGGAAACCCAGACTTCCTTGGATCGTAGCAATGGAGGTATTTATGTCAGTCATGTGTTGCTCAAGTTTGTCCAGTTTCGCAGCAACACGGTCTATGGCACTGAGCTTTGTGTCGATGGAGGAAACATTAGCCGCAAAGACTGAAGCTCTCTTAGCAACACGGCTAGCTCGCCGTCAGCATCGATCACGCCATCAGCAGTCTGCGCGGTTAATACCGGGAGATTTTTAGATTTGCGGTTCTTATGCGTCACATCTGCAATTGTTGTTTGTTTAGCCATCTTTTCTGGTCGTAGTAACGTGAGTAAAGTATGGGATTTAATATAGTTTTAATGGAGTTGTGAGGAGCTCCCAGCTCAATCTGCCATCTTGGTCAAGGCTCCGCCCAGTCCCCAATGGCCTCTTTAGATCAAAGACGGATCTGTAAAACCTCCCATCCTTTGAATGAGGTCACTCTTTCCACCCGAGACTGCTGCACACACACTGAATACGGACCTTCAAGCAGTCCTTTATATTGTACGAGGTGAGACTGTATCTTATCCTGCCCACCCACTCACCAGAAGTACCAGAGTCTTTGAATGGACAGGGCTCGAACACAGCAGCGAGTTCCACAGCAGTCCTCGTAGGAGCGGCATCTGCAGAGTAAATACATGGTTAAGCTTTGGGAGGGAACCCTCTCAAACTGGGTAACTAGGGTCATGTGACAGCTTACTGCCATATATTCTTGGATATACCTGCTTTTTCAAGTCTTGTAATTCTTTCAACAAAGTGGAGATTTTAAAGATCACCTGTCCAGAGCAATGAAAAGAGGTGAAGAAGCATTTTAGGTAAGCTGGAACAAGTGGACAAAAGTCTGATGTGAAAGTGTTCTGTGACGTGAATAATATGGGATTGATACATGGAATGACACATTTTACTTATAGTGCACCTCAGCTTTCTGAAAATCTCAAAGCATCACATTCTACAGAAGCAGTGAACATTCAGTCAGTCACCTTCTTAACCATCTATTCCTTAAGTGGTTGCAGGGGGGTGCCATAGCCCATCCCAGCTGATTTGAGGCGAGGGGCGGGGTACACCCCAAACAGGTCACCAGTCAACCATACACACATACTCATTCCTGGGGGCAATCATGTCATGACCAATCAAGCTAACACACATGTTTTTGAAGGGTGGTAGGAAACCGGAGTACCCGGACAACTCACGCACTTACGGGGAGAACATGCAAACTCCAGACAGAAAGGGCAGTGTTCCAAGTCTTTTCCCCACCTGTGACCCGAGCCCACGACCCTCTTACTGTGAGGCCATTGTTCTTCACACCGCAACACCGTGCCGCTCAGCGGTGAACATATTAAAAAATAAAAAAGGGAAATAAGAAACTAATCCATTTTTTTAAATAACAGAAAACGATACATACTTTACCGGATTTTTGTTGTTGTACTTAATGTAAAAAATATATTGTAACATCATGCCGCAAACTATTGTGGATGCAAGCAGATGCAATGGGATACACTGTGTCAGTCTATGGCATTGGGACCGTTTTTTCTCCCAATCTGTTCCTTACACAGGTTGATACAACAAACCCCCAAAACGTTTTGAATGTCTCATATAATGACACATTTTTACTTTTGTGGAATTGTAACCATTCCTTGGATTCTGATTAGCGACAAGTTACCTGGATTGCTGAGCTCCTGTTAAGTAACCTTTCTTTTTTTAAAAAAAAACTTATTCATTTTCATTTTTAAGATTACGTGGTCGTAAATGTCTTATTTCACAACATTTCTGAACTTACTGAATATTTTCAGATACAGTATTTTCAGTGACATGCGGTGAGGCTCGTGGCACAATTTACAATTGTAAAGCTGAAAAATGCATATTATTTTAGCATTCATCCAACGGCATCCAACTACTGATAATACTTCATTAGCATTCCTCTTTCAACTACACTCACAAACACATGTACAGAAACAGATTTGTCTCTTTTATAGCTATGAATAGAGTTTTAAGAAACTCATCAAAACTGTAAACAAATCTTCATTTTAATCTGTAAACAAATCTGTTTACAGTTTAAAATGAAATACAGAGATTTTATTCCGTTACGTTCTGTCATCTTCCGCTTGTTCCGGGGCCGGGTCGCGGGGCCAACAGCCTCAAACAGGAAGCCCAGGCTTCTCTCACCCCAGTTGCATCCTCCAGCTCACCCAGAAGGAACCCAAGTCGTTCCCCGGCCAGCTGGGTCTGCCCCTTGGTATCCTCCCGGTGGGACTTCCCCGAAACACCTCGGCCACGAGGTGCTTGGGGGCATCCTGACCAGATGCCCGAACCACCCCATCTGGCTCCTCTCAACCTGGAGGAGGAGCGGCTCGACACCGAGATCCTCCCGGATAGCAGAGCTCCTCACCCGATCTCTGAGTAAGAGCCCAGCCATCATGCGGAGGAAGCTCATTTCGGCCGCTTGTATCCACGATCTCATTCTTTCGGTCACCACCCACAGCTGGTGACCATAGGTGAGCGTTGGAACGTAGATCAACTTGTAAATCGAGAGCTTTGTTTTTCGGCTCAGCTCTCTCTTTACCACGACGGACCAATGCATCGTCCTAGTTATTGCTGATGCCGCACCGATCCGCCTGTCGATCTCCCGCTCCATCCTTCCCCCACTCGTGAACAAGACCCCGAGATACTTAAACTCCTCCACTTGGGGCAGGACCCTGTCCCTGACCCGCAGAAGGCAATTCCACCCTTTTTCGGGCGAGGACCATGGTGTCGGATTTGGAGGCGCTAATTCCCATCCCGGCCGCTTCACACTCGGCAGCAAATCGATCCAGTGAGAGTTGGAGATCACGGTCCGATGAAGCCAACAGAACCACATCATCCGCAAAAAGCAGAGATCCAATCCTGAGGTCACCAAACTGTATCCCTCCAACGCCTCGGCTGCGCCTAGATATGCAGCGTTGGCAGAGTCCAACTCTCACTGCACCAGAGCGTGGAGATTTTATTTTGACCAACAGTAAAAGCTTCTGTTATTTTTCAAAGGTTAAGTTCCGATGTTTTAATACATTTTAATAAAAGTTGCCTTTTAAAATGATCAGAAAAAAAGAAAAATCTGTACGGACATACATTTATTTATTACATATTATTTTTTCTTTTTAAAAAAAACAAAATCAAAAATCAATTGTGTCCTTACTTTTAGTTATAAATGAAGTTCATCCGCCGGTCCCTCTCTACAAAAAGCTCTATGACTAATTTGTATAAGTCGTCTTTGTTTTCTTAGTTTAAAGATTCTGTCTGTCTCAAAGGAGATTTTATCAACAGAAGAATTGACAGGTTCTTCATCGCTAAAAAAAAGAAAGGACCTGCCTGTTGCTCTTCAGTTTGAGGCAGAGTACATTACCTTCCTCCCTTAGCTGATCGTTTTTCAGCAGTTTAGTGTGCGATCAGCAGCAACAGGTACATTACACACACATAAACCACATAGACTGCAGAAAGTTGTGGCGTTTAATAAATATTTCTGTAAAGTTCATACTGGCGATATACTGAAGAACAGAAACTAGCCCGCATATAGCCACCCAGTTTGTATTGAATCATGCAGTCAAAAGGGAGGCAGAGTTCATCCCTGCTTCCCACGGGGTTTCTGACTTGAATCTGTTTGGGAAAAAAAAATCAAATTCGGCAAATCAATAAAATGGCAGAAATGTGTAGCCATACCCTAAATGCATTTTAAACACACATGAAAATTATTATTATTTCTTTATGTACACTTTTTTTTTTGTTGGGATGGCAGGGTGGGCACTGCCTCTCTTGCCTCCCCTGACAGCATGTCACTGGTATACTTTGTTAATCCCAGACTGGGGAAAATTGTATGTTTGGTAGCTCCAGGCAGTCCAAGATTGAGCTCCAAACAGCTACTGAAGGGGGCAACTGGCACCCTCCCAACTGGCACTCTCCCACCCAAGTTTGGAGCAGGAACAGCCGCTTGGTGAAACAGCAGTTTGGTTGAACAGCCACTTGGCTGAATAGAGCCGGAATAAAGATCAGTGGGACACATCACAATTGCTTCTGCATGGGGTGGAATCTGGGTTATCGTGGCAACAATCTTTGAAAGCTTCTGCAGCTCATAATAAGATTTTAAACTGACGCAAAGAGCAGAAAACATATTACTGACTGAATAATGAATCAATCTAATTAAATGGTAGTTGCACATGTGTATGGATTTCGCATTGCATGCTATAGCTAGCTACATGCTAAGACCTGTCTTTACTTCCTAGCTCTATTTTATTATTCAACCTTTGAACTGCACTTGGTTAGCTCTCTGTTGAATTATTATTGAGAGTGTGGATTGAAATATGCTGTGGGATTTAATATTGTTGCTATGTGTAATATTGTTTTAATATCAAGTGGAACGTCTGCTTTAGAATGAGATATAATGCACGCAACACTGCTGCATTCAGCAATAACTGAGAGCAGGAACATTTTTATGGCGCCCCGTTGGACTTTTTGAGGTGTCAAAAGTACCAACATTTCCTACTCAAGTAGAAGTATAAATACCGAGTTAAAAAACTACTTTAGTAAAAGTAGAAGTATCAACTCAAGTTTTCTACTTAAGTAAAAGTAAAAAGTAACCTATTTTAAAACTACTTAAAGTAGAAAAGTAAAAGTAATTTTCAGAAAAAAAGGAATATTGTTAACAAAAGCGTATGAACATATTTTTTAACTACACTCAAGAAAAATATAAACGCAACACTTTTGTTTTTGCTCCCATTTTTCATGAGATGGACTTTAAGATCTAAAATTCATTCCAGATACACAATATTACCATTTCTCTCAAACATTGTTCACAAATCTGTCTAAATGTGTGATAGTGAGCACTTCTGCTTTGCTGAGATAATCCATCCCACCTCACAGATGTGCCACATCAAGATGCTGATCTGACATCATGATTAGTGCACAGGTGTTCCTTATACTGCCCACAATAAAAGGCCACCCTGAAATGTGCAGTTTTGTCTCACAGCAAAACGCCACAGATGCCACAAGCATTGAGGGAGCGTGCAATTGGCATGCTGACAGCAGGAATGTCAACCAGATCTGTTGCTCGTGCATTGAATGTTCATTTCTCCACCATCAGCCGTCTCCAAAGGCGTTTCAGAGAATATGGCAGTACATCCAACCGGCCTCACAACCGCAGACCACGGTTAACCACACCAGCCCAGGACCTCCACATCCAGCAGGTTCACCTCCGAGATCGTCTGAGACCAGCCACTCAGACAGCTGCTGAAACAATTGGTTTGCATAACCAAACAATTTCTGCACAAACTGTCAGAAACCGTCTCAGAGAAGCTCAACTGAAGCTCAACCTCATCGGTGTCTTAACCTGACTTCAGATCTTCGCCGTAACAGACTTGAGCGGGCAAATGCTCACATCCGATGGTGTCTAGTACGTTGGAGAAGTGTTCTCTTCACGGATGAATCTTGGTTTATATTGTTCAGGGCAGATGGCAGACAGCGTGTGTGGCGTCGTGTGGGTGAGTGCTTTGCTGATGTCAATGTTGTGGATCGAGTGGCCCGTGGTGGTGGGGTTATGGTATGGGCAGGCATCTGTTATGGACGAAGAACAGAGGTGCATTTTATTGATGGCATTTTGAATGCACAGAGATACCGTGATGAGATCCTGAGGCCCATTGTTGTGCCATACATCCATGAACATCACCTCATGTTTCAGCAAGATAATGCACGGCCCCATGTTGCACGGATCTGTACACAATTCTTGGTAGCTGAAAATGTCCCAGTTCTTGCATGGCAAGCATACTCACCGGACATGTCACCCATTGAACATGTTTGGGATGTGCTTGACCGGCGTATACGACAGCGTGCACCAGTTCCCACTAATATCCAGCAACTTCGCTCGGCCCATTGAAGAGGAGTGGACCAACATTCCACAGGCCACAATAGACAATCTGATAAACTCTATGCGAAGAAGATGTGTTGCACTGCATGAGGCAAATGGTGGTCACACCAGATACTGACTGGTTCTGAGTCCCCAGGCCGCCAATAAAGCAAAAACAAAATGCACATTTCAGGGTGGCCTTTTATTGTGGGCAGTATAAGGAACACCTGTGCACTAATCATGATGTCAGATCAGCATCTTGATGTGGAACACCTGTGAGGTGGGATGGATTATCTCACCAAAGCAGAAGTGCTCACTATCACACATTTAGACAAATTTGTGAACGATGTTTGAGAGAAATGGTAATATTGTGTATCTGGAATGAATTTTAGATCTTAAAGTCCATCTCATGAAAAATGGGAGCAAAAACAAAAGTGTTGCGTTTATATTTTTGTTGAGTGTATTATCACATGCTTTAAGGAGCAGAAAATATGATAATAAATGAAAGTGTTTTGGTGTTAAACTTTATGAATCAGAAACATTTATTTCTTAATAATCTTTATTGGAAATCGATTAATGAACACAATCAAATGTATTATCATAAGCAGGGCATTATGTAACGTCCCTTCAGCTACCAAGCTTCACTCTGCATCACCTAATTTAACCAACTTCAGCGGACACAAACACACTCAATGTAAAAAAACACAAACACACTCAATGTTAAAAAAATAAATAAATGAAAAAAAATGACCAAAAGGCTTTTTTAAGCCTTGAAGGCAGATAGTTTTCAAAGTTCTTTGAGGCAATACTGAATAGTCTTTAACAAATTGGTAAGTATGGGAGTGCCACATACAGCCTGGGCAGCGTTGCCAGGTGGGAGGTGCTGGATTATCGTACTAATGACGTAAAATTATTGTATTTTACAAAAAATATCGTACACCCAGTAAAACCACGCCCATTGACAAAATAACACCCTTTACATGCACTCCTAAGGCAGTGGGAGTGAAGGAAACACACAGGAGGCAAAATCCTTGGATTCTTTTTCTAAAATTTTAAGAACTGTAAAAATAAAAAAAATAACCAGGGAATTAAGATTTTAAGAAACCCAGAAAGAAACCAGTAGGGGCGGGACTTAGGAGACTTAGGAGACGGTATATATAAATTTATATATATACATATCTACATATATATGTGTACATATAAGGTTTTTTTTTTAATGTTAGCCCAAACATCTACATGATGCAAAATCTAAGCGATGTGTAGTTTTAATCTCCTCAGTCAGTCTTTATAAACTAATCAATAACATTTTGGAGGCTTTTAAGCACAAATACTTCATCCCTCACCACCACTACTATTCATGGATTAATTAGTTTAATTAGCTTTGTTTCTAAAGATAAAATAGTGCGTCACAGATCAAAGTTATTTTTATAAAAATACCATCTACAACATTTTCAGCAAAGACGTTTACAATAACTGCAGACTGAAAATAATAATAATAATAATAATAAAACATTTCTTTGCTGTTGTTTTTTTTTAAAAAAAACCCCTGATAATTCACTCAAAGTTCAGTGTTGCAGCATCAGAAACACTTTGATTTCCGAGCCCGCAACAAGTCTTTTAAACACGCAAACTAACGTTCCTGCTCCTTAAAGGTTTGTGGGCGGGGCTACTCGGCCCATAGTAATGATTGACCGGACCTTTCAGCCAATCATTCATCTGTTCCTTTGTTTGATGCATTCAGGGTTCATAAAAAAAAAAAAAAAAAAAAAACTCCGACAAACAGTCGCGGCTTTTTAACGGTGACAAAATGGAGAAAGTAGCGACTACTTTTTAAAAAATTAACGAAGTAAAAGTACAGATAATTGCATAAAAAAGTAGTGAGTAAAAGTAAAAAGTAGACAAAAAAATAATTACTTCGTTAAAGTAAAGATAACGAGATTTTCTACTTGAGTAAGGTAACGAAGTATTCTTACTTCGCTACTTGACACCTCTGGTATTCATTTATTGTGTTTGTATTTGTTCAGAGAATTTTATTTGACAATAGTTGAGCAAAGATGCCAAATTGCACTGTTGACTAATATTAATATCTAAAATCCTGAATTTTATTCACAATACAATGTATTATGCAGAGCTCAGAGCTTTGATATGATATTAAATTATAGCACTCGGTATTCAACAGCGTACGATAGACTACAATAGCGTTCAGTTCACATCAATTCAGCACAACTGTACTTTGTGACTTCTGCCAGATAAACACCATAAAACTGAAAGGATATCACCGCCACCAGTATCGCAGTATACTTTCACCAAAAATAATACTGGCAATAGACAATGCAGACAGCTAGGTTACCAGCCTAGTAGCCTACAAAACTTCAAGCATCAAATCATTACTACAGTACGAAGTAATCTGAGTTTGTCATTCCAGAAAAATGACCCAACTCTCAATCTGCATTTACTTTCTCCACAGAAGAAACACCCCACAAAGCTGGAAAGGTACAAGTTCAGGTCGGGAATCTCACCAGTGAGGGCTCTGTTTCATCTGAAGAAGATGACTTCTTTTCCTCCTTAACAAAAGACTGTGCCTCTTGAAACAACACACCAACTGCATGCATACCTTGGGTCCCCAGGAGACACATCAGAAGTCTTGAAATATTTCCCTGCTGTGTTCTAGCTATCACACAGGCTGAATGTGGCAGTCCCAGCCTCAGCAACCTGTGAAAGACTATTCAGTGTTGCTGAAATTGTCTTCAGCCCGTGAAGAACACGAATTGCCTCAAAGAACTTTGAAAACCAGCTGCTTTTACGGCTTGACAAAGCCTATTGGTATTTGATTTTTTTTTTACACTGAGTGTGTTTGTGTCTGCTGAAGTTGGTTAAATTACCGTAATTTTACGGCAATAAAGTGCATATAAAAGTCTTAGATTTTCTTCAAAATGAGCGGTGTGCCTTTTCGTGCGGTGCGCCTTGTGTGTGAGAAAATGTGGACCTAAAAGAAAACGCGGTGCCCGCGAGGCGGACCTAAAAGAAAAGGCATGAGAACGTTAAAGAGTGAAGTGTGAGCGGCGTGGGAGCGATGGATGACCGAAAGAGACCACAGTTTCACGAAGGGTTGAAGGCAGCGCCGGGTGAGTTACGCTACAGTTTGCCAATGGATTGTAGATGCTTGGACTAACGTGTCTGCTGGTACTGTTATCCGAGCTTTCGCAAAAGCTGGTATCCTTTCTGAGGAGCCGCACAGTACAGACAGTGACTTTGACAGCGAGGAGCGAAGTGGACCTGCTCTGTTGGATTTTGCGCAGCTGTTTGATTCCAAAACAGAGGACGACGGATTTGAATAGACTATTACCAGTAACGTGCTTGTTTATACTACTAAAATAAAGCACAACCAAACTCAGTTTTGCTCCCGATCTATTTTTTAATACGCACATTTGCATGCTTGCGTGTGTGTTGTTGTAAGGCGGTGTGTGACTGAGACTGCGCCCTTTTGTACGGTGCGCCTTATGTGTGTGTTAAATACAGCAATGGCGCACATAACTGAGGCTGCGTCTTTTCGTACGGTACGCCTAATGGTCGTGAAATTACGGTAAGTGATGCAGAGTGAAGCTGCGGTGACTTTACATAATGCCTTGCTTACAGTATGTTAATACATTTGATTGTGTTCATTAATTGACTTCCAATAAAGGTTATTAAGAAAAAAATGTTTCTGATTCATGAAGTTTCATATTCTAAAGATTATAATAATTAAAAATATGTTTATCCACTTTTGTTAATAATATTTATTTTTCCCTGAAAATGACTTTTTTCTATTTTTGTAGTTTTGACAATAGATTATTTTTTACTTGAGTAAAAACTTTAGGTGATACTCTTACTTTTACTAAAGTAGTTTTTTAACTTGGTATTTATACTTCTACTTGAGTAGAAAATGTTTGGACTTTTGACACCTCTGCTCCTGGAAGATGCTGTCTTGATTTCTTTGTCTTTTGTTCTACTCCAGCAAATAATATTAATAATAAATTTAATCAATAAGCACTTTTCAGAAACCTCAAGGCCACCTTACAATAAAATACATAAGATACAAAGCACAGAATAAAATAATTTAAAAGACAAGAATAAAGCAAAGAAAATCTCTGCACATTTGTTCTCACTCAGCATTACCCATAGCTGAAGGAGCTCATCTCTTAAAAATACATTAAAAATAGAACAGAAATCCAACAAAATGTGGAGCCCTACAACGTTTGTGCCTGTTTGTTTGTATTGCTCTGTTGAAAGCAACAGCACTCAAAAGAATTGTGATCTCACTTGTTCAGCCCAATTTTTTTCGCTATACAGTATATCTGTCACCGAAACCAGAAAATATTTAGATAAGAATCCAGAGTTTGTTTCAGAATATGCTCTTTGATGCATGGCGTACTTTAAATATCCTATTGCCTATTGCCATCAAGGATGCGGAGCAGGAGGTGGTGAGCTCATATAAGTATCTCGGTCTTCAGCTGGACAACAAACTGAACTGGGCTAATAACATGGAGTCTGTGTACAAGAAAGGCCAGAGTTTAATGTCCTTTTTAAGGAGGCTGGCCTCCTTCAAGGTCTGTCCCACACTGCTGAACATGTTTTATCAGACTATTGTGTCCAGTGTTTCATTTTATGCAGTTGTGTGCAGGGGAGGGCAGTGTGAGGAAAAAGGACGATCAGAAGCTGGGTCGCATCATTCGAAGGGCTGGCTCTGTGGTTGGACTTGGTCTGGACTGCGTGGAGAAGGTGGTGGAGCAGAGGACACTAGCCAAGATAAGAGCTGTCGTGTCCAACCAGTCACCCACTTTACAGGATCTTTTCCAAACATAGGAGCTCTGTGAGCACCAGATCTGCACTCACTGAGATGCTCCACAAACAGGCTGAAGAATTCTTTTGTGACTTATGCCATCAGACTTTTTAATGCAGCCACGCCAGGAGCAGTGGAGAGCTGCTGTGATTTTACTGATTCCTACTGTTTTTACTGATAGACCTTTGTATTCATTTATCATTTTTATCATTTTTAATGATATCACTTTATCATTTTTAGCCTTTTTACTTGTTTTAGTCTTTCTTATCTATTTTATCTTTTATCTACTGTTGTAATTGTGTGTCCTGATGTATGAATGGGAGCAACAGATGCCATAACAATTTCCCTCGGGATCAATAAAGTATCTACAGTATCTTTCTATCTATCTATCTATCTATCTATCAGTGGCGGTCGGTCAGAGCCAGCAGAGCCTTCTCTGCTGGCCTAACTTAACCAGACATCATTATCATAATTATAATAAAAGTCAATTTCATTTTAAATGTATTTTTCCTAAATAAATATATAATTATTCTCCATGTTCTGTTTTCTTCATGTCATATTATATCCATTTGGTTATACAGCTTTCAGTGTTGTAACATTAGGTTAAAGTTTTTATCCAATCAGAATTCAGCTCGCTGGTGTCGCTAGGCTGTATGAAATCTGCCTCCAGCCCTTCAGATCGAGCAGTGCGGGCCCTGCTTACTGCATAGTAAACGGGCACCTGTAGTTTCTGACAGCCAATCAGATCATAAGTTGTTGACGTTTAAGCCTTCAAGAAGGTCCTGGACGTGACATGTACGCGTGACATGTACGCGTCTTGTGATTGGATACCATTACCATGGCAACGAGAGTGTGTTAGAGCAGAGAGAATGTTTCCACATTATAAAGACGCTGCTAATAAATTTTCACATAAAGACAAAGGGCATTTAAGTTTATTATTATTGATTTTGAGAAGCCATTTTTTTCAGGCTGGTCTCATCATCTTGAGACCAGTCCGTGAAAATATTGTCAGACACTAAACCTGTCTGTGGCGTAGAAATGGTTGAGGACCCCTGTTGTACACAATTAAGGTGATGCAACGCCCAGTAGTGCCTACGTCTGCTTCTGTATATAATTTCTCCAGCCGTGGTGTCATTAATGATGGTATTTGAGGGGTATTTATTCAAGTCGGGCAAAGTAGCACATCACCGAAGGCCTAGGTGTGAAATGCACGGACCGCCACTGCTATCTATCATCTATCTATCATTTTAAGGAAATTAGTTCAGGGCACCAGTCTCTTGTTGCTTCATCACCAAGGTCACATACATTATATAATAAAACAAAAAAATAGTCTTCTTCTTCTTCTTTCGGCTTTTCCTTTTAGGGGTCAAAACAAAAACAAAACAAAAAAATAGTATACCATCAAAAATTCAATACACTAAGTACAAGGAGCCCATGAGGAAACCCATAATGTTAGAGGCTGACTTGTACCATTCTGTTTTCTACAATATTCCTAAGTAGATAAAACCCTTCTGAACATTTTATGAGTTTTTTCAGTGGAGAAAATGCTATTGGAACAGAGGAAAATTTAAAACAAATAGCTGTACACTGTTAACCTGAAGGTAACAGATTAAACTCTGAAAATATGAAAGGATTCGAGTTGCTGGAAAATTTTGTTGCTATTAAAGTGTTGAGTTCTCAGATATGGCCCGAGAGGTTTACACAGATTTTTAATACTGTACAGCTTGTCAAATTTTTGTTTAATCTTTTACACTTAGCATCTCAATTGGCAATCATGGGGCACCTTACTAAACTCTTAATACTACTTTGCAAAAAGTGATCAGGATTTTAAAACTGATTTTAAAACAACCTCAGACATCTAAAAAAATAAAGTTTTTCATACAGTTTCCCACTAAGATAATCTACATGACTTTTTCATTTGAAATGAAGCACACAACATCAATTCTCCATCACTTATCATCTATTAACAGTTTGTTAATTGCCCAACCAGGTAACAGAACACATTGGATCATTGCTACACCACAGCCGGTGAGGCTTACAGGGTTGTTTCTCGAGTAGCTCTGGGCTTCTCTGATCAGGATATGATTCACTCATCATTGCATATCGACAGAAATTGAAGCTTTCTAAACCTGCAGTAAGGACTTCCATGAAGTGGACCAAGCGAAGCTGTGGACGAGCTTTTTATGTGTCTGGGTACAACAGACTGGGATGTGTTTAGAGCTACCACAGAAAACCTAGATGACTACACCAGTGCTTCTCAATTATTTCCTGTTGCGCCCCCCCAGGAAGAATAAAATATTCCGCACTCCCTCCACTCTCCACCGGAAATTGTTGTCTATGAAATTGTTATAACCCTAACCACCAGGTTGCAGACCGGTACCGTGCCATGGGTCATGTGGTACCGGGCCGCACAGAAAGAAGAAATAACTTCCATTATTTCCATTTGGTTTATTATTCGAGCCATTACGATGTTTCAATTTGAAAAGTCACCGGATTTTCTTCCTTACATACATCAACGACTTACCAATGACGCATCATCCCCTTAAATTGAAACCCCTAAACTAGCAAAATGAGTTAAAAAAAAAATAGGAAGCTTATTTGCTAAGCGGAGTAACAGAGTTACGAAGCAGACTGAACCTTAGAAACACTCTTCAGGTTTCAGGTCAAGTTGGGACTGTCTGGTTCCAGCAAAACAAACTCAGAACTCTGATTGATCTAGTCTTACTGTGAGGAGCCTAACTAGTATTTTTATTCACTTTGTTTTTGTGATGTCTTTTATTTTGAAGGTATGTTTACCGTTACCATAGCAACCAGAGTTAGTTCGAGCAGAGAGAATGTTTCCATGTTATAAAGACGCTGCTAATGAGTTTTCTCGTGAAGACAAAGTGGATTTAAGTTTATTATTATTGATTAAAAAAGCCAGTTTTTCAGGCTGGTCTATCACCTTTAGACCGGTCCATGAAAATATTATCAGACACTAAACCGGTTCGTGCGCAGAAAAGGTTAGGGACCCCTGGTTATAAGTACTCCTCTGCATAACATTGCATTAACTCCATTTATATTAAAGAAAACAAAAAAAAAGAACAGCTTTACTAACATTGTTTTTTTTTAGTCTGTAAATGAAAAGATTTAAAGTACATCAATTAATTTGAAACGTAAAAAAATTTAATTCTTATTTAAACTATGAACTACAACTACTGTAGTAGATGTGCAATTACACTTTATTGTAGTACGGTGAAAAAAAAAACCCTACATGTTCCACAGGGTCCAATGCGCCTGCCCCCGCGCCCCTGGCATCTCGCCTCCCCCCCGAGGGAGCGCGCCCCGCTATTTGAGAAGCACTGGACTACACCAGACACTATGATGGCCATACAATTCTGTGAGGACAGCATCGTTCCAACAAAACACAGGGTGGCCAAAACCCACAAGAGCGCCGGCGATATGTTTTTAAAATGTCTGCACACATACCGACACTTATACTTATTCAAGATTGGGCACGAGAATTACTGGTGGCCATTTTTCAGACAGCAGGAGATACATACTGTCTATACATTACTTTGGCAGTCTAAGATGGTTTTATAACCATATGATAATGCATTGAACTCATACATCGCTTTTCTGACACTCAAAGACACTTCACATATGCATGACACTCACTTCATAATACATACACCCATTCACACACACATTCATTCCTGATGAGTGGATGCACGATTGGAAAAAAAAGATAGTTTCATCAGAATAGCTAAAACACATAGTAAAGGTAAAAGTCATGTATTTATCAGAATTCTATTTTTTTTTTTGTCTGTGTGGGTCCACCACTAGTTTTCTGAGCCCCTTTTTAAATTATCAAAACTGTACGTTTGAGGGTTGTCTTTTGTAGAGACCTCTCTGCTACATGTCATCTTTGCTTCTGCATGTTAACATATACAATATATTTATTTACATGTTAGCAAAACTGCTTTCCATTAATTGCTAACTTCTTCTGGTTGTGTTTTTTATACCGCCAGGTAAAAGGTAAAAAAAAAAACAGGGATTTTTCAACGTATATGTATAGTGCAGGAATGTGAGGCTCTTTGGTGGTTGTTTTTTGGGAGGTAGGTGCTGGATGGTGATATCATCCAGTACCACCGAAATAATGCCCCTGGACCCAAAAAAAAGATGCAGATTGGCCAGAAACGAGAACATTAAGTTAAAATGATTTAAAAGGTAGAACTTACATGAAGTAGATTGGATATCCACCCTCAAAATACCAGCAGTACTTTTTGGCTTGCACACACTGTCAGAGAGAAAGAGACACTGTGATTCAAGAAAAACAAAATACTTTTTAGTATAAAACTCAATGATAACGTGCTCACAAAAAATGCAGGGCTGGTTGTGGTTTCTATCATTTCTAAAACTTTTTGTTGGGGATGGAAAATTTAGCCACCAAGTCCTGTTTTCAGCAAAAAGCACCCATCTCATCGTAGAGAGGCAGGCAAGTGCCTAGATATTACAAAACGCATAGATTACATATACTGTAAATACACACACACACGCATATACATATAAAAACATATAGATCTGTGTCTGGGTGTGTACCAGAACGCACAGTAAATGAAGAGCAAATGTGCTGGCATTGTGGAAATGAATGCTGCGCTTCACATCAAACATTTTGAAATGCTTTTGCGCACAAACATTCTGTCCTTAGAATTACAAATGAGGACAGAAATGGCGGGAAGAATTTCTTGTTTTATTCTAAAAAAGCTGCATAAAAATGATGTAAAAAAAAAGTGACGTCTAACATCTGTGAGAAAAATGTCTTTAGATTTGTGTATGAGGAGAATGCCGCTTGAGATATAATAATAATAATAATAATAAAAAAAATTTATTTGTAACGCACTTTATATCTCCAGTGGAGATCTCAAAGTGCTGCTGTGACCAAAAGGAACAACAAACAGCAAAATTAATAAAACCACAACACAAAAAACAACACTAAAAACTTTGCTAAAAAGCCTTTAGAAATAAAAATGTCTTCAGTCTTTTCTTAAAAACCTCAACGCTCTGTGGAGCCCTCAAGCTCTCGGGAAGATCGTTCCAGAGCCGTGGAGCAGCTGCCTGGAAGGCCCTGTCCCCCATAGTGGAGAGTTTGGTCCTTGGTTGGTGCAGGCAGTAGGAGGAGGAGGAGCGCAGGTCTCGGACAGTGGTGTGGAGGGTTAGGAGTTCTTGGAAGTAAACAGGTGCAGTGCCGTGTATGCACTGATGGGTGAGGAGGTGGAGCTTGTACTGAATTCTGTATTTAACGGGTAGCCAGTGGAGGGATTTGAGGATGGGAGTGATATGGTCATATTTGCACCTCCTTATCAGGATCCGGGCAGCGCAGTTCTAGATGTGCTGGAGCTATTGTAAGCCCCTGCATGGGATCCCTACAAGGAGGGCGTTGCAGTAATCCAGCCTGGAGGAGATGAAAGCGTGAATCAACCTCTCAGCGTCAGGTTTGGTGAGGCGTGCCGATGAGAATATGTCATTTCATTTTTGAGGGGTTCAACAACACAAAACATTACAAACAATATACAAAGTATAGCAAATCGTAACACAAACATTTCTTTCAAAATAACTCTTTTCTCACTTGTAATATTTGTAACATTTTTAATAATAATAATTACAATGCATTTTTCATTGGAATAACCAGAAATGCTAGTGAAGACGTAGAAATATAACAATTAAAAACAAAACATAAAAAAACAACATTGAAGAATAGAGTGAATAAGAAGAATAGAGTGGTCAAGTGCTGTAATATGTTCACCACATTTTGTCCATAAACTTTTATGTGATTTACCGTTTTTTCCGCACTACAGTATAAGGCGCACCTAAAAACCTTGAATTTTCTCTAAAGTCCATGATGCGCCTTTTAACCCGGAGCGCCTTATATATGGATTAATATTGAGCTACCACATGTATCGCAACTGCGGTAAGCAGCCGCCGACTCCATTTCCCCCGTAGAAGAAGTAGTGTGCGGTGCATGCTGGGATATATGAAAGGGCATCTCATTAGGTGTTTTTGCATTCAAAAACTAACCGGCATGCATTGCACACCGATCTGCGCCGATCAGAACTGTGTCCGCCTGTGTCATCTCGAACGCACCTATTTCCATTTGTGTGTTTGTGTAAAAACCTGGAAATGGCTCCTATCAAGAGACACTGTTACACCGCAGAGTTTAAACTCAAGGCGATCGGTCACGCAGTAGAACACGGGAATAGAGCCGCAGCGAGAGAGTTTAACATCAATAAATCAATGGTGAGGAAGTGGAGGAAGCAAGAGGATGTGCTGCACCAAGTAAACAAGACTAAAACAGAGTTTATCTCCAATTGAAGATAAACTGTGTCACGAAAATACTAAGAAAATAAGAAAACAGCTGTTTATTCATTTTGGGAGTAAAAACAGAAAGCTGTTTTGTAATTGTTAATAAAGTTTGACTGACCTATCTGACAGTTTTTTTTTTTTTTTTACATTCCCTTTAGCGCAGCACCATTTAGTGAATCATAACAAAACCCCAGCCTTTACTGTAGCGCCTTACAATGCGGTGCGCCTTATATATGGAAAAAGGTTTTTTTAAATGTCATTTATTGAAGGTGCGCCTTATAATGCAGTGCGCCTTACAGTGCGGAAAATACGGTATTTAAAATTTGTTTGCCATAGTTTTAATACTTTGACATTGCTTTCAGACAAGTGTCAAATCATCCAACCAATAACTTTTAAGCTGTTATCTGTTACACGGTGGAAAGAGAAAGAGTCTGCCTGGAGACCTTCCCAGTTCATTCTGCAGGCTCTTGGTGTTACAAGGAGTCAAAAGGATGTCACCATATTCAGTCCTGTTGGTCAAACAGTGTCAAACAGCTGACTAAGCCAGCTTCTAAGTGCGCTGGGCAAATGCCAGATTGTTTTGTTGAGCTATTTCATCAGCTAATATTGACTGAAGAAAAACAAGAAATTGGGCACAAGATTTACTGGTGGCCATTTTTCTAGACAAAAGCAGATACTTACTGTATGTACATTATTTTGGCAGACTAAGATAGTTTTATAATCATAAAATAATAATAACGCATTGAACTCATACAGCACTTTTTTGGACACTCAAAGACACTTCACATATGCATTAATCATTCACTCCATACCAGGTACACCCATTCACACACGCATTCATTCCTGATGACGGGAGCTGCCATGCAAGGCATCACCAGGATACCCTACCAGGAGCAATTGGGGGTTCGGTATCTTGGTTAAGGATACCTCAGCATGAACTCTGGGCGGGGGATTGAACCAGCAACTTTCTGGTTACAGGACGGTCGCCCTTTCCACCGAGAGCCGCCCTTCGCCCAAAAAATAGTTACTGAGAGGTGAACTGATGCTCTACTAAAGACTGCAGGTGGTGAAAGCCTAGTATAATGAGACAGAAGAAATAAACAAACTTGTTGCCATGCTTCCAGTGGTGATGAAGTAACCAGAAAATGTATGTAATTCAGATTAATCTCTCTGATACCATTTCAAACTACTAAATAAGTAACAGATTTAACGTGCTGAAAGGAGGTACGAACATATTTCTTGTTCTTCTGACTTTCTCTCTTCACCCATTTGTCGTTACAGAGCCCTGACTCCATTTCCAGCCCTTTTTCTTTACGTAGTATGCTTTAGCATACTCCAACAAACTCCAACGTCACACAATTCAGTTTGAATCTTAGTATCATCACAACATGATTGTGAACCATGAGATGGAATTTTTCATCAGCCAGCAAACCCAATAAGACAGTTTGTTCACTTAAACTGCTGTAACTGGTAACCATCCAGCTTTGTTTATTGTCTTCACAGAGCAACGACTACTGTGAAAAAAGGACCATTACTGACAATGTTTTCTGCTCAGACAGCTTGCACACATTGAGTGTACGGTTAGGGGAAAACTGCTGACTAGATGTCAGAAAAGAGAAAATTCTAATTGAAATGGAAATTCTAATTTCACGTTTTGCCTTTTTCTTCTTTCTTCTCTCAAATATCTTTGTGTCTCACACATCTTGACAATGGCCTACAGTGACCAAGATGGCCAATCTATGGCGCTCAAAATTTTACCAGTTGTTACCAGTTCGGGATTATCTGCTAAAATATTGGTCATTTTTGGCTGATGTTTTCGTTTGTCAAAGTTTAGTAGTGCACTAATGATTTGTGAATATTTGTGATTTTCACACTCAACCACTTATCAGCACAAAATTTATATTCCTAAACCAAACTGTTTGCACACTTTTAGTCAACACAAAAGTGCAAGCTGCCCAGTGGAAGCAGCATGGCAGCACGCTTATCAACCTGTTTACAGATCAAATGCTCTGTTAATAACCAATGTTTACAGGTTAGTGACACAGATTTTTTCTTGATTTTTTTAAAGTAGTAGATAAGTTGTTAAAGCATTCTTTATAAAGTGGTGACCCTTTCATAAAGGGTGTGGGTGAGTTTGAGTGAGCGAGTTGAGTGAGTTTGATGTGAGTTTGAAAAAAATTAGATTGACTTTTCTGGCTTAGCTGCCTAGCTGGGAACTCATATCTGGACATCAAGATCTCATGGACCCTGTGGATGGCTTTGGAAGCTGTATATTTCCATTCCAAATTTTTATGATCCTTCCTCGTTTCTGCCAAACATCGCTCTATTTCTCATAGGAAGCTGTCGAATAGACCTTTACAAAGACTGTTGGACAGAACATGATGATTCTCCATCAGATCTTTTCATTCTTATCTTTGGTAAACAATCAGACCAGCTTCGGAATAGGTGACTTCCTGCTGCTCCTGGTATTTAACGCCAAGCTTCAGATCACAGCAGAAGAAACCAAAACCCAAAGTTTTAAGGAAAAGCCAGAGATAAGCCTCAGTCCTTTTTTCTCAACAGTCCGCAACCACTGGAAAGGGGTTGAAAAAAAATGCCAGTAGTTAATAAAACATTACAATTCATGTTTCCGTGCAGCGGGCCAAGGAGAAGACCACGGTGACGTACCTCTGCTTCATATCTCTTTGTTCCTAAAACAGCCTCCTTGCCGTACAAACCCAATCAGGAACCACTAATCATTATATAAATATTTGGGACCTTTAATACCTCATAAAAACAGAACTGGTAAAAGAAAAGAAGACCTGAATTGGACTCTGTTTACGGGAAGGATGGACTAGTGAGTTGCTGGAAATGATTGGAGTCTTAGTAGAAAACAATGCGCACATCAAACAAGGCGTGCAACATTCGGGCACCTGGACCATTACCAACCTGGGTGCGGCCATGTGCACGCGCTTTCAGTCGTTCAACCTACACAAACCATCTCTGGCACATGCGCACGCTCACCTCCAGAAAAATCCAGACTGTGATGGCGACGCCAGCGTGTTGGTTTCTCATTTCCGTCAGTAGAAGAAAAGGAGTGATGGTCAACCCCCCAGGCAGGTGCAGCTGGTCACTGGACCCGGTAAAAGATGACAGGACGGACGTAAGCGACCTGTGCATGCGGACTCACGGTGCGATGTGAGCCTGCATCATGCTGCTCACCCCGCCCCTTCCCCCTCCCGTAAAGAACACACACTCACGTTTCTCTCCCTACTTGCAACCAAGTCCTGATTCTATTTTGAAAGAAACTTCAAAACACTAATTTTCTTTTTTGGAACTAAGTGCACACAATAGTCTTAGTAAAGTTAGCCTATTCTAAGTGGGTTTTAACAGATTTTAACATTCTCCCCTCTGACAAGCCTTAGAATCATCTTTTGACTCCTGACAAAAGTTGCTGTTCAGGGGCCGAAAACACATTTTTGACATTTTGTTGTTAATTCAATATGAAGGGTCTATTTTGCAAATAACAAGTTATAAATGATCAAAAATAAACATATCTAGATGTTTCTTTATCTTTTAAAAGCAACGTGTAAAGAAAATTCAAGTTTGAAATTTGTTGTTTTCAGCAGAAGACTGAGGAAAAAGACTGGTTGTAAAAAACTTCAAAACACTAATTTTCTTGTTTGGAACTAAGTGCAGACAATAGTATTAGTAAAGTTAGCCTATTCTAAGTGGGTTTTAACAGATTTTAACATTCTCCCCTCTGACAAGCCTTAAAATCATCTTCTGACTTCTGACAGCCAAAAGTTGCTGTTCAGGGGCTGAAAACACAATTTTGACATTTTGTTTAAAACTCACTGTGAAGGGTCTATTTTGCAAATAACAAGTTAGAAATGATCAAAAATAAACATTTATAGAAGTTTCTTTATGTTTTAAAAGCAATATGTAAAGAAAATTCAAGTTTGAAATTTGCTGTTGTCAGCAGAAGACTGAGGAAATAGGCTGGTTGTAAAAAACTTCAAAACACTAATTTTATTGTTTGGAACTAAGTGCACACAATAGTATTAGTAAAGTTAGCCTATTCTAAGTGGGTTTTAACAGATTTTAACATTCTCCACTCTGACAAGCCTTAAAATCATCTTCTGACTTTTGAAAGCCAAAAGTTGCTGTTCAGGGGCTGAAAACACAATTTTGACATTTTGTTTAAAACTCACTGTGAAGGGTCTATTTTTCAAATAACAAGTTAGGAATGATCAAAAATAAACATTTCTAGATGTTTCTTTATGTTTTAAAAGCGATATGTAAAGAAAATTCAAGTTTGAAATTTGCTGTTGTCAGCAGAAGACTGAAGAAAAAGGCTGGTTGTAAAAAACTTCAAAACACTAATTTTCTTGTTTGGAACTAAGTGCAGACAATAGTATTAGTAAAGTTAGCCTATTCTAAGTGGGTTTTAACAGATTTTAACATTCTCCCCACTGACAAGCCTTACAATAATCTTCTGACTTCTGACAGCCAAAAGTTGCTGTTCAGGGGCTGAAAACACATTTTTTACATTTTGTTGTTGATTCAACATGAAGGGTCTATTTTGCAAATAACAAGTTAGAAATGATCAAAAATAAACATTTCTAAAGTTTCTTTATGTTTTAAAAGCAACATGTAAAGAAAATTCAAGTTGGAAATTTGTTGTTTTCAGCAGAAGACTGAGGAAAAAGGCTGGTTGTAAAAAACTTCAAAACACTAATTTTCTTGTTTGGAACTAAGTGCACACAATAGTATTAGTAAAGTTAGCCTATTCTAAGTGGGTTTTAACAGATTTTAACATTCTCCACTCTGACAAGCCTTAAAATCATCTTCTGACTTCTGACAGCCAAAAGGTGCTGTTCAGGGGCTGTAAACACAATTTTGTCATTTTGTTTAAAACTCACTTTTACGGTCTATTTTGCAAATAACAAGTTAGAAATGATCAAAAATAAACATTTCTAGAAGTTTCTTTATGTTTTAAAAGCATTATGTCAAGAAAATTCAAATTTGAAATTTACTGTTGTCAGCAGAAGACTGAGGAAATAGGCTAGTTATAAAAAACTTCAAAACACTAATTTTCTTTTTTGGAACAAAGTGCACACAATAGTATTAGTAAAGTTAGCCTATTCTAAGTGGGTTTTAATAGATTTTAACATTCTCCCCACTGACAAGCCTTACAATAATCTTCTGACTTCTGACAGCCAAAAGTTGCTGTTCAGGGGCTGAAAACACAATTTTGACATTTTGTTTAAAACTCACTGTGAAGGGTCGATTTTGCAAATAACAAGTTAGAAATGATCAAAAATAAACATTTCTAGATGTTTCTTTATTTTTTAAAAGCAATATGTAAAGAAAATTCAAGTTTGAAATTTGCTATTGTCAGCAGAAGACTGAGGAAAAAGGCTGGTTGTAAAAAACATCAAAACACTAATTTTCTTGTTTGGAACTGAGTGCAGACAATAGTATTAGTAAAGTTAGCCTATTCTAAGTGGGTTTTAACAGATTTTAACATTCTCCCCTCTGACAAGCCTTAAAATCATCTTCTGACTTCTGACAGCCAAAAGTTGCTGTTCAGGGGCTGAAAACACAATTTTGTCATTTTGTTTAAAACTCACTTTTACGGTCTATTTTGCAAAAAACAAGTTAGAAATTATCAAAAATAAACATTTCTAGAAGTTTTTTTATGTTTTAAAAGCAATATGTAAAGAAAATTCAAATTTGAAATTTACTGTTGTCAGCAGAAGACTGAGGAAAAAGGCTGGTTGTAAAAAACTTCAAAACACTAATTTTCTTTTTTGGAACTAAGTGCAGACAATAGTATTAGTAAAGTTAGCCTATTCTAAGTGGGTTTTAACAGATTTTAACATGCTCCACTCTGACAAGCCTTAAAATAATCTTCTGACTTCTGACAGCCAAAAGTTGCTGTTCAGGGGCTGAAAACACATTTTTTACATTTTGTTGTTGATTCAACATGAAGGGTCTATTTTGCAAATAACAAGTTAGAAATGATCAAAAATAAACATTTCTAAAGTTTCTTTATGTTTTAAAAGCAACATGTAAAGAAAATTCAAGTTGGAAATTTGTTGTTTTCAGCAGAAGACTGAGGAAAAAGGCTGGTTGTAAAAAACTTCAAAACACTAATTTTCTTGTTTGGAACTAAGTGCACACAATAGTATTAGTAAAGTTAGCCTATTCTAAATGGGTTTTAACAGATTTTAACATTCTCCCCTCTGACAAGCCTTAAAATCATCTTCTGACTTCTGACAGCCAAAAGTTGCTGTTCAGGGGCTGAAAACACAATTTTGACATTTTGTTTAAAACTCACTGTGAAGGGTCTATTTTTCAAATAACAAGTTAGAAATGATCAAAAATAAACATTTCTAGAAGTTTCTTTATGTTTTAAAAGCAACATGTAAAGAAAATTCAAGTTTGAAATTTGCTGTTTTCAGCAGAAGACTGAGGAAAAAGGCTGGTTGTAAAAAACTTCAAAACACTAATTTTCTCTTTTGGAACTAAGTGCACAGAATAGTATTAGTAAAGTTAGCCTATTCTAAGTGGGTTTTAACAGATTTTAACATTCTCCCCACTGACAAGCCTTACAATAATCTTCTGACTTCGGACAGCCAAAAGTTGCTGTTCAGGAGCTGAAAACACAATTTTAACAATTTGTTTAAAACTCACTGTTACGGTCTATTTTGCAAATAACAAGTTAGAAATGATCAAAAATAAACATTTCTAGAAGTTTCTTTATGTTTTAAAAGCAATATGTAAAAAAAATTCAAGTTTGAAATTTGCTGTTTTCAACAGAAGACTGAGGAAATAGGCTGGTTGTAAAAAACTTCAAAACACTAATTTTCTTGTTTGGAACTAAGTGCAGACAAAAGTATTAGTAAAGTTAGCCTATTCGAAGTGGGTTTTAACAAAAAATTAACATTCTCCCCTCTGACAAGCCTTAAAATCATCTTCTGACTTCTGACAGCCAAAAGTTGCTGTTCAGGGGCTGAAAACACAATTTTGACATTTTGTTTAAAACTCACTGTGAAGGGTCTATTTAAAAAAAAACAAGTTAGAAATGATCAAAAATAAACATTTCTAGAAGTTTCTTTATGTTTTAAAAGCAACATGTAAAGAAAATTCAAGTTTGAAATTTGCTGTTTTCAGCAGAAGACTGAGGAAAAAGGCTGGTTGTAAAAAACTTCAAAACACTAATTTTCTCTTTTGGAACTAAGTGCACAGAATAGTATTAGTAAAGTTAGCCTATTCTAAGTGGGTTTTAACAGATTTTAACATTCTCCCCTCGGACAAGCCTTAAAATCATCTTCTGACTTCTGACAGCCAAAAGTTGCTGTTCAGGGGCTGAAAACAAAATTTTGACATTTTGTTTAAAACTCACTGTGAAGGGTCTATTTTTCAAATAACAAGTTAGGAATGATCAAAAATAAACATTTCTAGATGTTTCTTTATGTTTTAAAAGCGATATGTAAAGAAAATTCAAGTTTGAAATTTGCTGTTGTCAGCAGAAGACAGAAGAAAAAGGCTGGTTGTAAAAAAACTTCAAAACACTAATTTTCTTGTTTGGAACTAAGTGCAGACAATAGTATTAGTAAAGTTAGCCTATTCTAAGTGGGTTTTAACAGATTTTAACATTCTCCCCTCTGACAAGCCTTAAAATCATCTTCTGACTTCTGACAGCCAAAAGTTGCTGTTCAGGGGCTGAAAACACAATTTTGACATTTTGTTTAAAACTCACTGTGAAGGGTCTATTTTGCAAATAACAAGTTAGAAATGATCAAAAATAAACATTTCTAGAAGTTTCTTTATGTTTTAAAAGCAACATGTAAAGAAAATTCAAGTTTGAAATTTGCTGTTTTCAGCAGAAGACTGAGGAAAAAGGCTGGTTGTAAAAAACTTCAAAACACTAATTTTCTCTTTTGGAACTAAGTGCACACAATAGTATTAGTAAAGTTAGCCTATTCTAAGTGGGTTTTAACAGATTTTAACATTCTCCCCTCGGACAAGCCTTAAAATCATCTTCTGACTTCTGACAGCCAAAAGTTGCTGTTCAGGGGCTGAAAACACAATTTTGACATTTTGTTTAAAACTCACTGTGAAGGGTCTATTTTGCAAATAACAAGTTTAGAAATGATCAAAAATAAACATTTCTAGATGTTTCTTTATCTTTTAAAAGCAATATGTAAAGAAAATTCAAGTTTGAAATTTGCTGTTTTCAGCCGAAGAGTGAGGAAAAAGGCTGGTTTTAAAAAACTTGAAAACACTAATTTTCTTGTTTGGAACTACGAGCACACAATAGTATTAGTAAAGTTAGTCTATTCTAAGTGGGTTTTAACAGATTTTAACATTCTCCCCTCTGACAAGCCTTAAAATCATCTTCTGACTTTTGAAAGCCAAAAGTTGCTGTTCAGGGGCTGAAAACACAATTTTTGACATTTTGTTTAAAACTCACTGTGAAGGGTCTATTTTTCAAATAACAAGTTAGGAATGATCAAAAATTAACATTTCTAGATGTTTCTTTATGTTTTAAAAGCGATATGTAAAGAAAATTCAAGTTTGAAATTTGCTGTTGTCAGCAGAAGACTGAAGAAAAAGGCTGGTTGTAAAAAACTTCAAAACACTAATTTTCTTGTTTGGAACTAAGTGCAGACAATAGTATTAGTAAAGTTAGCCTATTCTAAGTGGGTTTTAACAGATTTTAACATTCTCCCCACTGACAAGCCTTACAATAATCTTCTGACTTCTGACAGCCAAAAGTTGCTGTTCAGGGGCTGAAAACACATTTTTTACATTTTGTTGTTGATTCAACATGAACGGTCTATTTTGCAAATAACAAGTTAGAAATGATCAAAAATAAACATTTCTAAAGTTTCTTTATGTTTTAAAAGCAACATGTAAAGAAAATTCAAGTTGGAAATTTGTTGTTTTCAGCAGAAGACTGAGGAAAAAGGCTGGTTGTAAAAATCTTCAAAACACTAATTTTCTTGTTTGGAACTAAGTGCAGACAATAGTATTAGTAAAGTTAGCCTATTCTAAGTGGGTTTTAACAGATTTTAACATTCTCCCCTCTGACAAGCCTTAAAATCATCTTCTGACTTCTGACAGCCAAAAGTTGCTGTTCAGGGGCTGAAAACACAATTTTGACATTTTGTTTAAAACTCACTGTGAAGGGTCTATTTTGCAAATAACAAGTTAGAAATGATCAAAAATAAACATTTATAGAAGTTTCTTTATGTTTTAAAAGCAATATGTAAAGAAAATTCAAGTTTGAAATTTGCTGTTGTCAGCAGAAGACTGAGGAAATAGGCTGGTTGTAAAAAACTTCAAAACACTAATTTTCTTGTTTGGAACTAAGTGCACACAATAGTATTAGTAAAGTTAGCCTATTCTAAGTGGGTTTTAACAGATTTTAACATTCTCCAATCTGACAAGCCTTAAAATCATCTTCTGACTTCTGACAGCCAAAAGGTGCTGTTCAGGGGCTGTAAACACAATTTTGTCATTTTGTTTAAAACTCACTTTTACGGTCTATTTTGCAAATAACAAGTTAGAAATGATCAAAAATAAACATTTCTAGAAGTTTCTTTATGTTTTAAAAGCAATATGTAAAGAAAATTCAAATTTGAAATTTACTGTTGTCAGCAGAAGACTGAGGAAATAGGCTAGTTATAAAAAACTTCAAAACACTAATTTTCTTTTTTGGAACAAAGTGCACACAATAGTATTAGTAAAGTTAGCCTATTCTAAGTGGGTTTTAATAGATTTTAACATTCTCCCCACTGACAAGCCTTACAATAATCTTCTGACTTCTGACAGCCAAAAGTTGCTGTTCAGGGGCTGAAAACACAATTTTGACATTTTGTTTAAAACTCACTGTGAAGGGTCGATTTTGCAAATAACAAGTTAGAAATGATCAAAAATAAACATTTCTAGATGTTTCTTTATGTTTTAAAATCAATATGTAAAGAAAATTCAAATTTGAAATTTACTGTTGTCAGCAGAAGACTGAGGAAAAAGGCTGGTTGTAAAAAACTTCAAAACACTAATTTTCTTTTTTGGAACTAAGTGCAGACAATAGTATTAGTAAAGTTAGCCTATTCTAAGTGGGTTTTAACAGATTTTAACATTCTCCACTCTGACAAGCCTTAAAATCATCTTCTGACTTTTGAAAGCCAAAAGTTGCTGTTCAGGGGCTGAAAACACAATTTTGACATTTTGTTTAAAACTCACTGTGAAGGGTCTATTTTTCAAATAACAAGTTAGGAATGATCAAAAATAAACATTTCTAGATGTTTCTTTATGTTTTAAAAGCGATATGTAAAGAAAATTCAAGTTTGAAATTTGCTGTTGTCAGCAGAAGACTGAAGAAAAAGGCTGGTTGTAAAAAACTTCAAAACACTAATTTTCTTGTTTGGAACTAAGTGCAGACAATAGTATTAGTAAAGTTAGCCTATTCTAAGTGGGTTTTAACAGATTTTAACATTCTCCCCACTGACAAGCCTTACAATAATCTTCTGACTTCTGACAGCCAAAAGTTGCTGTTCAGGGGCTGAAAACACATTTTTTACATTTTGTTGTTGAATTCAACATGAAGGGTCTATTTTGCAAATAACAAGTTAGAAATGATCAAAAATAAACATTTCTAAAGTTTCTTTATGTTTTAAAAGCAACATGTAAAGAAAATTCAAGTTGGAAATTTGTTGTTTTCAGCAGAAGACTGAGGAAAAAGGCTGGTTGTAAAAAACTTCAAAACACTAATTTTCTTGTTTGGAACTAAGTGCAGACAATAGTATTAGTAAAGTTAGCCTATTCTAAGTGGGTTTTAACAGATTTTAACATTCTCCCCTCTGACAAGCCTTAAAATCATCTTCTGACTTCTGACAGCCAAAAGTTGCTGTTCAGGGGCTGAAAACACAATTTTGACATTTTGTTTAAAACTCACTGTGAAGGGTCTATTTTTCAAATAACAAGTTAGAAATGATCAAAAATAAACATTTCTAGAAGTTTCTTTATGTTTTAAAAGCAACATGTAAAGAAAATTCAAGTTTGAAATTTGCTGTTTTCAGCAGAAGACTGAGGAAAAAGGCTGGTTGTAAAAAACTTCAAAACACTAATTTTCTCTTTTGGAACTAAGTGCACAGAATAGTATTAGTAAAGTTAGCCTATTCTAAGTGGGTTTTAACAGATTTTAACATTCTCCCCACTGACAAGCCTTACAATAATCTTCTGACTTCGGACAGCCAAAAGTTGCTGTTCAGGAGCTGAAAACACAATTTTGACAATTTGTTTAAAACTCACTGTTACGGTCTATTTTGCAAATAACAAGTTAGAAATGATCAAAAATAAACATTTCTAGAAGTTTCTTTATGTTTTAAAAGCAATATGTAAAAAAAATTCAAGTTTGAAATTTGCTGTTTTCAACAGAAGACTGAGGAAATAGGCTGGTTGTAAAAAACTTCAAAACACTAATTTTCTTGTTTGGAACTAAGTGCACACAATAGTATTAGTAAAGTTAGCCTATTCTAAGTGGGTTTTAACAGATTTTAACATTCTCCAATCTGACAAGCCTTAAAATCATCTTCTGACTTCTGACAGCCAAAAGGTGCTGTTCAGGGGCTGTAAACACAATTTTGTCATTTTGTTTAAAACTCACTTTTACGGTCTATTTTGCAAATAACAAGTTAGAAATGATCAAAAATAAACATTTCTAGAAGTTTCTTTATGTTTTAAAAGCAATATGTAAAGAAAATTCAAATTTGAAATTTACTGTTGTCAGCAGAAGACTGAGGAAAAAGGCTGGTTATAAAAAACTTCAAAACACTAATTTTCTTTTTTGGAACAAAGTGCACACAATAGTATTAGTAAAGTTAGCCTATTCTAAGTGGGTTTTAATAGATTTTAACATTCTCCCCACTGACAAGCCTTACAATAATCTTCTGACTTCTGACAGCCAAAAGTTGCTGTTCAGGGGCTGAAAACACAATTTTGACATTTTGTTTAAAACTCACTGTGAAGGGTCGATTTTGCAAATAACAAGTTAGAAATGATCAAAAATAAACATTTCTAGAAGTTTCTTTATGTTTTAAAAGCAATATGTAAAGAAAATTCAAAGTTTGAAATTTGCTGTTGTCAGCAGAAGAGTGAGGAAAAAGGCTGGTTGTAAAAAACTTCAAAACACTAATTTTCTTTTTTGGAACTAAGTGCAGACAATAGTATTAGTAAAGTTAGCCTATTCTAAGTGGGTTTTAACAGATTTTAACATTCTCCACTCTGACAAGCCTTAAAATCATCTTCTGACTTTTGAAAGCCAAAAGTTGCTGTTCAGGGGCTGAAAACACAATTTTGACATTTTGTTTAAAACTCACTGTGAAGGGTCTATTTTTCAAATAACAAGTTAGGAATGATCAAAAATAAACATTTCTAGATGTTTCTTTATGTTTTAAAAGCGATATGTAAAGAAAATTCAAGTTTGAAATTTGCTGTTGTCAGCAGAAGACTGAAGAAAAAGGCTGGTTGTAAAAAACTTCAAAACACTAATTTTCTTGTTTGGAACTAAGTGCAGACAATAGTATTAGTAAAGTTAGCCTATTCTAAGTGGGTTTTAACAGATTTTAACATTCTCCCCACTGACAAGCCTTACAATAATCTTCTGACTTCTGACAGCCAAAAGTTGCTGTTCAGGGGCTGAAAACACATTTTTTACATTTTGTTGTTGATTCAACATGAAGGGTCTATTTTGCAAATAACAAGTTAGAAATGATCAAAAATAAACATTTCTAAAGTTTCTTTATGTTTTAAAAGCAACATGTAAAGAAAATTCAAGTTGGAAATTTGTTGTTTTCAGCAGAAGACTGAGGAAAAAGGCTGGTTGTAAAAAACTTCAAAACACTAATTTTCTTGTTTGGAACTAAGTGCAGACAATAGTATTAGTAAAGTTAGCCTATTCTAAGTGGGTTTTAACAGATTTTAACATTCTCCCCTCTGACAAGCCTTAAAATCATCTTCTGACTTCTGACAGCCAAAAGTTGCTGTTCAGGGGCTGAAAACACAATTTTGACATTTTGTTTAAAACTCACTGTGAAGGGTCTATTTTTCAAATAACAAGTTAGAAATGATCAAAAATAAACATTTCTAGAAGTTTCTTTATGTTTTAAAAGCAACATGTAAAGAAAATTCAAGTTTGAAATTTGCTGTTTTCAGCAGAAGACTGAGGAAAAAGGCTGGTTGTAAAAAACTTCAAAACACTAATTTTCTCTTTTGGAACTAAGTGCACAGAATAGTATTAGTAAAGTTAGCCTATTCTAAGTGGGTTTTAACAGATTTTAACATTCTCCCCACTGACAAGCCTTACAATAATCTTCTGACTTCGGACAGCCAAAAGTTGCTGTTCAGGAGCTGAAAACACAATTTTGACAATTTGTTTAAAACTCACTGTTACGGTCTATTTTGCAAATAACAAGTTAGAAATGATCAAAAATAAACATTTCTAGAAGTTTCTTTATGTTTTAAAAGCAATATGTAAAGAAAATTCAAGTTTGAAATTTGCTGTTTTCAACAGAAGACTGAGGAAATAGGCTGGTTGTAAAAAACTTCAAAACACTAATTTTCTTGTTTGGAACTAAGTGCAGACAAAAGTATTAGTAAAGTTAGCCTATTCGAAGTGGGTTTTAACAAAAAATTAACATTCTCCCCTCTGACAAGCCTTAAAATCATCTTCTGACTTCTGACAGCCAAAAGTTGCTGTTCAGGGGCTGAAAACACAATTTTGACATTTTGTTTAAAACTCACTGTGAAGGGTCTATTTAAAAAAAAACAAGTTAGAAATGATCAAAAATAAACATTTCTAGAAGTTTCTTTATGTTTTAAAAGCAATATGTAAAGAAAATTCAAGTTTGAAATTTGCTGTTTTCAGCAGAAGACTGAGGAAAAAGGCTGGTTGTAAAAAACTTCAAAACACTAATTTTCTCTTTTGGAACTAAGTGCACAGAATAGTATTAGTAAAGTTAGCCTATTCTAAGTGGGTTTTAACAGATTTTAACATTCTCCCCTCGGACAAGCCTTAAAATCATCTTCTGACTTCTGACAGCCAAAAGTTGCTGTTCAGGGGCTGAAAACAAAATTTTGACATTTTGTTTAAAACTCACTGTGAAGGGTCTATTTTGCAAATAACAAGTTAGAAATGATCAAAAATAAACATTTCTAGATGTTTCTTTATGTTTTAAAAGCGATATGTAAAGAAAATTCAAGTTTGAAATTTGCTGTTGTCAGCAGAAGACATGAAGGAAAAAGGCTGGTTGTAAAAAAACTTCAAAACACTAATTTTCTTGTTTGGAACTAAGTGCAGACAATAGTATTAGTAAAGTTAGCCTATTCTAAGTGGGTTTTAACAGATTTTAACATTCTCCCCTCTGACAAGCCTTAAAATCATCTTCTGACTTCTGACAGCCAAAAGTTGCTGTTCAGGGGCTGAAAACACAATTTTGACATTTTGTTTAAAACTCACTGTGAAGGGTCTATTTTGCAAATAACAAGTTAGAAATGATCAAAAATAAACATTTCTAGAAGTTTCTTTATTTTTTAAAAGCAATATGTAAAGAAAATTCAAGTTTGAAATTTGCTGTTTTCAGCAGAAGGACTGAGGAAAAAGGCTGGTTGTAAAAAACTTCAAAACACTAATTTTCTTGTTTGGAACTAAGTGCAGACAATAGTATTAGTAAAGTTAGCCTATTCTAAGTGGGTTTTAACAGATTTTAACATTCTCCCCTCTGACAAGCCTTAAAATCATCTTCTGACTTCTGACAGCCAAAAGTTGCTGTTCAGGGGCTGAAAACACAATTTTGACATTTTGTTTAAAACTCACTGTGAAGGGTCTATTTTGCAAATAACAAGTTAGAAATGATCAAAAATAAACATTTCTAGAAGTTTCTTTATGTTTTAAAAGCAATATGTAAAGAAAATTCAAGTTTGAAATTTGCTGTTTTCAGCAGAAGACTGAGGAAAAAGGCTGGTTGTAAAAAACTTCAAAACACTAATTTTCACTTTTTGGAACTAAGTGCACAGAATAGTATTAGTAAAGTTAGCCTATTCTAAGTGGGTTTTAACAGATTTTAACATTCTCCCCACTGACAAGCCTTACAATAATCTTCTGACTTCGGACAGCCAAAAGTTGCTGTTCAGGAGCTGAAAACACAATTTTGACAATTTGTTTAAAACTCACTGTTACGGGTCTATTTTGCGAATAACAAGTTAGAAATGATCAAAAATAAACATTTCTAGAAGTTTCTTTATGTTTTAAAAGCAATATGTAAAGAAAATTCAAGTTTGAAATTTGCTGTTTTCAGCAGAAGACTGAGGAAATAGGCTGGTTGTAAAAAACTTCAAAACACTAATTTTCTTGTTTGGAACTAAGTGCAGACAATAGTATTAGTAAAGTTAGCCTATTCTAAGTGGGTTTTAACAGAAATTAACATTCTCCCCTCTGACAAGCCTTAAAATCATCTTCTGACTTCTGACAGCCAAAAGTTGCTGTTCAGGGGCTGAAAACACAATTTTGACATTTTGTTTAAAACTCACTGTGAAGGGTCTATTTTGCAAATAACAAGTTAGAAATGATCAAAAATAAACATTTCTAGAAGTTTCTTTATGTTTTAAAAGCAATATGTAAAGAAAATTCAAGTTTGAAATTTGCTGTTTTCAGCAGAAGACTGAGGAAAAAGGCTGGTTGTAAAAAACTTCAAAACACTAATTTTCTTGTTTGGAACTAAGTGCAGACAATAGTATTAGTAAAGTTAGCCTATTCTAAGTGGGTTTTAACAGATTTTAACATTCTCCCCTCTGACAAGCCTTAAAATCATCTTCTGACTTCTGACAGCCAAAAGTTGCTGTTCAGGGGCTGAAAACACAATTTTGACATTTTGTTTAAAACTCACTGTGAAGGGTCTATTTTGCAAATAACAAGTTAGAAATGATCAAAAATAAACATTTCTAGAAGTTTCTTTATGTTTTAAAAGCAATATGTAAAGAAAATTCAAGTTTGAAATTTGCTGTTTTCAGCAGAAGAGCTGAGGAAAAAGGCTGGTTGTAAAAAACTTCAAAACACTAATTTTCTTGTTTGGAACTAAGTGCAGACAATAGTATTAGTAAAGTTAGCCTATTCTAAGTGGGTTTTAACAGATTTTAACATTCTCCCCTCTGACAAGCCTTAAAATCATCTTCTGACTTCTGACAGCCAAAAGTTGCTGTTCAGGGGCTGAAAACACAATTTTGACATTTTGTTTAAAACTCACTGTGAAGGGTCTATTTTGCAAATAACAAGTTAGAAATGATCAAAAATAAACATTTCTAGATGTTTCTTTATCTTTTAAAAGCAATATGTAAAGAAAATTCAAGTTTGAAATTTGCTGTTTTCAGCAGAAGGACTGAGGAAAAAGGCTGGTTGTAAAAAACTTCAAAACACTAATTTTCTTGTTTGGAACTAAGTGCAGATAATAGTATTAGTAAAGTTAGCCTATTCTAAGTGGGTTTTAACAGATTTTAACATTCTCCACTCTGACAAGCCTTAAAATCATCTTCTGACTTCTGACAGCCAAAAGTTGCTGTTCAGGGGCTGAAAACACAATTTTGACATTTTGTTTAAAACTCACTGTGAAGGGTCTATTTTGCAAATAACAAGTTAGAAATGATCAAAAATAAACATTTCTAGATGTTTCTTTATGTTTTAAAAGCAATATGTAAAGAAAATTCAAGTTTGAAATTTGCTGTTGTCAGCAGAAGACTGAGGAAAAAGGCTGGTTGTAAAAAACTTCAAAACACTAATTTTCTTGTTTGGAACTAAGTGCACACAATAGTATTAGTAAAGTTAGCCTATTCTAAGTGGGTTTTAACAGATTTTAACATTCTCCACTGTGACAAGCCTTAAAATCATCTTCTGACTTCTGACAGCCAAAAGTTGCTGTTCAGGGGCTGAAAACACAATTTTGACATTTTGTTTAAAACTCACTGTGAAGGGTCTATTTTGCAAATAACAAGTTAGAAATGATCAAAAATAAACATTTCTAGAAGTTTCTTTATGTTTTAAAAGCAATATGTAAAGAAAATTCAAGTTTGAAATTTGCTGTTTTCAGCAGAAGACTGAGGAAAAAGGCTGGTTGTAAAAAACTTCAAAACACTAATTTTCTTGTTTGGAACTAAGTGCAGACAATAGTATTAGTAAAGTTAGCCTATTCTAAGTGGGTTTTAACAGATTTTAACATTCTCCCCTCTGACAAGCCTTAAAATCATCTTCTGACTTCTGACAGCCAAAAGTTGCTGTTCAGGGGCTGAAAACACAATTTTGACATTTTGTTTAAAACTCACTGTGAAGGGTCTATTTTGCAAATAACAAGTTAGAAATGATCAAAAATAAACATTTCTAGAAGTTTCTTTATGTTTTAAAAGCAATATGTAAAGAAAATTCAAGTTTGAAATTTGCTGTTTTCAGCAGAAGACTGAGGAAAAAGGCTGGTTGTAAAAAACTTCAAAACACTAATTTTCTTGTTTGGAACTAAGTGCACACAATAGTATTAGTAAAGTTAGCCTATTCTAAGTGGGTTTTAACAGATTTTAACATTCTCCCACTCTGACAAGCCTTAAAATCATCTTCTGACTTCTGACAGCCAAAAGTTGCTGTTCAGGGGCTGAAAACACAATTTTGACATTTTGTTTAAAACTCACTGTGAAGGGTCTATTTTGCAAATAACAAGTTAGAAATGATCAAAAATAAACATTTCTAGAAGTTTCTTTATGTTTTAAAAGCAATATGTAAAGAAAATTCAAGTTTGAAATTTGCTGTTTTCAGCAGAAGACTGAGTAAAAAAGGCTGGTTGTAAAAAACTTCAAAACACTAATTTTCTTGTTTGGAACTAAGTGCAGACAATAGTATTAGTAAACTTAGCCTATTCTAAGTGGGTTTTAACAGAAATTAACATTCTCCCCTCTGACAAGCCTTAAAATCATCTTCTGACTTCTGACAGCCAAAAGTTGCTGTTCAGGGGCTGAAAACACAATTTTGACATTTTGTTTAAAACTCACTGTGAAGGGTCTATTTTGCAAATAACAAGTTAGAAATGATCAAAAATAAACATTTCTAGAAGTTTCTTTATCTTTTAAAAGCAATATGTAAAGAAAATTCAAGTTTGAAATTTGCTGTTTTCAGCAGAAGACTGAGGAAAAAGGCTGGTTGTAAAAAACTTCAAAACACTAATTTTCTCTTTTGGAACTAAGTGCACAGAATAGTATTAGTAAAGTTAGCCTATTCTAAGTGGGTTTTAACAGATTTTAACATTCTCCCCTCTGACAAGCCTTAAAATCATCTTCTGACTTCTGACAGCCAAAAGTTGCTGTTCAGGGGCTGAAAACACAATTTTGACATTTTGTTTAAAACTCACTGTGAAGGGTCTATTTTGCAAATAACAAGTTAGAAATGATCAAAAATAAACATTTCTAGATGTTTCTTTATCTTTTAAAAGCAATATGTAAAGAAAATTCAAGTTTGAAATTTGCTGTTGTCAGCAGAAGACTGAGGAAAAAGGCTGGTTGTAAAAAACTTCAAAACACTAATTTTCTTGTTTGGAACTAAGTGCAGACAATAGTATTAGTAAAGTTAGCCTATTCTAAGTGGGTTTTAACAGATTTTAACATTCTCCCCTCTGACAAGCCTTAAAATCATCTTCTGACTTCTGACAGCCAAAAGTTGCTGTTCAGGGGCTGAAAACACAATTTTGACATTTTGTTTAAAACTCACTGTGAAGGGTCTATTTTGCAAATAACAAGTTAGAAATGATCAAAAATAAACATTTCTAGAATGTTTCTTTATGTTTTAAAAGCAATATGTAAAGAAAATTCAAGTTTGAAATTTGCTGTTTTCAGCAGAAGACTGAGGAAAAAGGCTGGTTGTAAAAAACTTCAAAACACTAATTTTCTTGTTTGGAACTAAGTGCAGACAATAGTATTAGTAAAGTTAGCCTATTCTAAGTGGGTTTTAACAGATTTTAACATTCTCCCCTCTGACAAGCCTTAAAATCATCTTCTGACTTCTGACAGCCAAAAGTTGCTGTTCAGGGGCTGAAAACACAATTTTGACATTTTGTTTAAAACTCACTGTGAAGGGTCTATTTTGCAAATAACAAGTTAGAAATGATCAAAAATAAACATTTCTAGAAGTTTCTTTATCTTTTAAAAGCAATATGTAAAGAAAATTCAAGTTTGAAATTTGCTGTTTTCAGCAGAAGACTGAGGAAAAAGGCTGGTTGTAAAAAACTTCAAAACACTAATTTTCTTGTTTGGAACTAAGTGCAGACAATAGTATTAGTAAAGTTAGCCTATTCTAAGTGGGTTTTAACAAATTTTAACATTCTCCACTGTGACAAGCCTTAAAATCATCTTCTGACTTCTGACAGCCAAAAGTTGCTGTTCAGGGGCTGAAAACACAATTTTGACATTTTGTTTAAAACTCACTGTGAAGGGTCTATTTTGCAAATAATAAGTTAGAAATGATCAAAAATAAACATTTCTAGATGTTTCTTTATCTTTTAAAAGCAATATGTAAAGAAAATTCAAGTTTGAAATTTGCTGTTGTCAGCAGAAGACTGAGGAAAAAGGCTGGTTGTAAAAAACTTCAAAACACTAATTTTCTTGTTTGGAACTAAGTGCAGACAATAGTATTAGTAAAGTTAGCCTATTCTAAGTGGGTTTTAACAGATTTTAACATTCTCCCCTCTGACAAGCCTTAAAATCATCTTCTGACTTCTGACAGCCAAAAGTTGCTGTTCAGGGGCTGAAAACACAATTTTGACATTTTGTTTAAAACTCACTGTGAAGGGTCTATTTTGCAAATAACAAGTTAGAAATGATCAAAAATAAACATTTCTGGATGTTTTTTTATTTTTTAAAAGCAATATGTAAAGAAAATTCAAGTTTGAAATTTGCTGTTTTCAGCAGAAGACTGAGGAAAAAGGCTGGTTGTAAAAAACTTCAAAACACTAATTTTCTTGTTTGGAACTAAGTGCAGACAATAGTATTAGTAAAGTTAGCCTATTCTAAGTGGGTTTTAACAGATTTTAACATTCTCCCCTCTGACAAGCCTTAAAATCATCTTCTGACTTCTGACAGCCAAAAGTTGCTGTTCAGGGGCTGAAAACACAATTTTGACATTTTGTTTAAAACTCACTGTGAAGGGTCTATTTTGCAAATAACAAGTTAGAAATGATCAAAAATAAACATTTCTAGAAGTTTCTTTATGTTTTAAAAGCAATATGTAAAGAAAATTCAAGTTTGAAATTTGCTATTTTAAGCAGAAGACTGAGGAAAAAGGCTGGTTGTAAAAAACTTTAAAACACTAATTTTCTTGTTTGGAACTAAGTGCAGACAATAGTATTAGTAAAGTTAGCCTATTCTAAGTGGGTTTTAACAGATTTTAACATTCTCCCCTCTGACAAGCCTTAAAATCATCTTCTGACTTCTGACAGCCAAAAGTTGCTGTTCAGGGGCTGAAAACACAATTTTGACATTTTGTTTAAAACTCACTGTGAAGGGTCTATTTTGCAAATAACAAGTTAGAAATGATCAAAAATAAACATTTCTAGAAGTTTCTTTATGTTTTAAAAGCAATATGTAAAGAAAATTCAAGTTTGAAATTTGCTGTTTTCAGCAGAAGACTGAGGAAAAAGGCTGGTTGTAAAAAACTTCAAAACACTAATTTTCTTGTTTGGAACTAAGTGCAGACAATAGTATTAGTAAAGTTAGCCTATTCTAAGTGGGTTTTAACAGATTTTAACATTCTCCCCTCTGACAAGCCTTAAAATCATCTTCTGACTTCTGACAGCCAAAAGTTGCTGTTCAGGGGCTGAAAACACAATTTTGATATTTTGTTTAAAACTCACTGTGAAGGGTCTATTTTGCAAATAATAAGTTAGAAATGATCAAAAATAAACATTTCTAGAATGTTTCTTTATCTTTTAAAAGCAATATGTAAAGAAAATTCAAGTTTGAAATTTGCTGTTTTCAGCAGAAGAGTGAGGAAAAAGGCTGGTTGTAAAAAACTTCAAAACACTAATTTTCTTGTTTGGAACTAAGTGCAGACAATAGTATTAGTAAAGTTAGCCTATTCTAAGTGGGTTTTAACAGATTTTAACATTCTCCCCTCTGACAAGCCTTAAAATCATCTTCTGACTTCTGACAGCCAAAAGTTGCTGTTCAGGGGCTGAAAACACAATTTTGACATTTTGTTTAAAACTCACTGTGAAGGGTCGATTTTGCAAATAACAAGTTAGAAATGATCAAAAATAAACATTTCTAGAATGTTTCTTTATGTTTTAAAAGCAATATGTAAAGAAAATTCAAGTTTGAAATTTGCTGTTGTCAGCAGAAGACTGAGGAAAAAGGCTGGTTGTAAAAAACTTCAAAACACTAATTTTCTTGTTTGGAACTAAGTGCAGACAATAGTATTAGTAAAGTTAGCCTATTCTAAGTGGGTTTTAACAGATTTTAACATTCTCCCCTCTGACAAGCCTTAAAATCATCTTCTGACTTCTGACAGCCAAAAGTTGCTGTTCAGGGGCTGAAAACACAATTTTGACATTTTGTTTAAAACTCACTGTGAAGGGTCTATTTTGCAAATAACAAGTTAGAAATGATCAAAAATAAACATTTCTAGAAGTTTCTTTATGTTTTAAAAGCAATATGTAAAGAAAATTCAAGTTTGAAATTTGCTGTTTTCAGCAGAAGACTGAGGAAAAAGGCTGGTTGTAAAAAACTTCAAAACACTAATTTTCTTGTTTGGAACTAAGTGCAGACAATAGTATTAGTAAAGTTAGCCTATTCTAAGTGGGTTTTAACAGAAATTAACATTCTCCCCTCTGACAAGCCTTAAAATCATCTTCTGACTTCTGACAGCCAAAAGTTGCTGTTCAGGGGCTGAAAACACAATTTTGACATTTTGTTTAAAACTCACTGTGAAGGGTCTATTTTGCAAATAACAAGTTAGAAATGATCAAAAATAAACATTTCTAGAAGTTTCTTTATGTTTTAAAAGCAATATGTAAAGAAAATTCAAGTTTGAAATTTGCTGTTTTCAGCAGAAGACTGAGGAAAAAGGCTGGTTGTAAAAAACTTCAAAACACTAATTTTCTTGTTTGGAACTAAGTGCACACAATAGTATTAGTAAAGTTAGCCTATTCTAAGTGGGTTTTAACAGATTTTAACATTCTCCCCTCTGACAAGCCTTAAAATCATCTTCTGACTTCTGACAGCCAAAAGTTGCTGTTCAGGGGCTGAAAACACAATTTTGACATTTGTTTAAAACTCACTGTGAAGGGTCTATTTTGCAAATAACAAGTTAGAAATGATCAAAAATAAACATTTCTAGAAGTTTCTTTATGTTTTAAAAGCAATATGTAAAGAAAATTCAAGTTTGAAATTTGCTGTTTTCAGCAGAAGACTGAGTAAAAAAGGCTGGTTGTAAAAAAGCTTCAAAACACTAATTTTCTTGTTTGGAACTAAGTGCACACAATAGTATTAGTAAAGTTAGCCTATTCTAAGTGGGTTTTAACAAATGTTAACATTCTCCCCTCTGACAAGCCTTAAAATCATCTTCTGACTTCTGACAGCCAAAAGTTGCTGTTCAGGGGCTGAAAACACAATTTTGACATTTTGTTTAAAACTCACTGTGAAGGGTCTATTTTGCAAAATAACAAGTTAGAAATGATCAAAAATAAACATTTCTAGAAGTTTCTTTATGTTTTAAAAGCAATATGTAAAGAAAATTCAAGTTTGAAATTTGCTGTTTTCAGCAGAAGACTGAGGAAAAAGGCTGGTTGTAAAAAACTTCAAAACACTAATTTTCTCTTTTGGAACTAAGTGCAGACAATAGTATTAGTAAAGTTAGCCTATTCTAAGTGGGTTTTAACAGATTTTAACATTCTCCCCTCGTGACAAGCCTTAAAATCATCTTCTGACTTCTGACAGCCAAAAGTTGCTGTTCAGGGGCTGAAAACACAATTTTGACATTTTGTTTAAAACTCACTGTGAAGGGTCTATTTTGCAAATAACAAGTTAGAAATGATCAAAAATAAACATTTCTAGATGTTTCTTTATGTTTTAAAAGCAATATGTAAAGAAAATTCAAGTTTGAAATTTGCTGTTGTCAGCAGAAGACTGAGGAAAAAGGCTGGTTGTAAAAAACTTCAAAACACTAATTTTCTTGTTTGGAACTAAGTGCACACAATAGTATTAGTAAAGTTAGCCTATTCTAAGTGGGTTTTAACAGATTTTAACATTCTCCCCTCTGACAAGCCTTAAAATCATCTTCTGACTTCTGACAGCCAAAAGTTGCTGTTCAGGGGCTGAAA